>JAVHNF010068621.1:0-20973 GCA_034783455.1 Micropsitta finschii | reverse complement strand
GGTGGTAGCAGTAGTGATCTGTGTTATACCTTAGTTACTAAACTGTTCTTATCTCAACCTGTGGGAGTTACATTCTTTTGATTCTCCTCCTCATCTCTCTGGGAGTAGGGGGAAGAAGGGGGGGAGTGAGTGAACAAGCTGTGTGGCTGGGTTTAAACCAGGACAGTTCCTTATTCCTTTATGTTTAATTCAATTTAGGCTTAGCAATGATGTCGGCAAATAACCACATATTGGTCAAAGGTGAATGCAATTAAAATGACAGCTAACTTAAAGCTATGTGTATTTTTACACATACTGAGAAACTACAAAATTTTGGAAGAGATGATAGCAGTTTAACTGCTGTCAGCTGCTGCACAGTTCTGAAAATCCAAGCCACAATATTATCCACTTTACCTAGACTCTTGTTTTGTTTATGCTGATAACAAATTCATGTTCTGAGAGTTCATGTTCAGTTACTAAGTTTAGTACTGAAATTATGGTTGAATTCCATTATTAACATAATTCTATTACTAATTAATTAGTTGTGCTTACTAATGTTTTATAAAAACAACTTGCCCCAGCTTTTTTTTTAATTTGGAATTTTGGTGTTGTGGTAATATTATGTTATGAATTCAATTTACATTACCACTAGAACCTTAATTCTTTCTATTCCTTTAACAGTAGTGATTGTGCTACAGCCTTCTGCCAGATTTTTTTATCTTTGCATAATTCTCCCAGTTTGACTAGAGAGAAATTGCAATTATAGTTAGCCAGATATGGAAAATACAATTCTCCCCATCTTCTAACATTTGTATTTGCTTGAAGTTTTGAACAAATTTGATCAGAGTTCATTTGCATCTGCTTTGTGTTTGCTTTTCACAAATACTCTAGCAGATGAGTTTACTGGTATTCAGTGAGTATGCTGGCAGCAAGTATTCAACAAGTATATCAGAATATTTGCAGAAAGAGAATTTTAACTTTGATTACCCATATAAGGCTCATAATAACACTTATGGTGAGGCAGAATCGTATAATTGTATATTTAACTGAGACTGCTCACAAACAAACTTCGACTGAGCTGAAGAATTAATCACAAAACTTGTTGAGAGATTTGTTTCAGTAAGTAACTCAATTAGTAGGATTGCTCTATATCTTGCTGCTGCTTTGCAATTAGTAGGATTGCTCTATATCTTGCTGCTGCTTTGCTCTGCAATGTCCATTGAACAAAATATGCACTAAGAATCATTTCATCACCTTTATGGTATAAAGTAAATGCATTAACCCAACAGCTGAAATTGATACACTGTTTTGCCATGTTTACTGTTTGTACTGCTGTATTTGCATGCATTGTATTGTCAGGTTATAGTCCATATAGGTGAGCATCTTGTCTTGCTCCTAAGAAAAATGTGAAGAAATCAGGGTGGTGAGCATATTAGGAGAACTTGGGATGTGTAAGTCCTTGCCTTTTCTTCACAGTGAATTTTATATTGCCAACTTCTTTACTAGACTCCACTACTGAATGGGAAGAGAAAGGAAATGGAAATCACCCAAAGTATTTCCTAGGTGTCAGTGCTTTGCGCAGCACACTGCTGCATCCCCAGTGCCAATCTCTTCATGAGGGGTGTTTTTTGGAGTGAGAGGGGTGGGGATCTTACTGATGAGACATTTAATAGCTACACGCTGAAAGAAGCTACTGTACTAGGCACTGGCTGCATTTTCGCAGGACTTATGAATCTGTGCTTTGTTCAGGTTAAATCATATCTCAGAGCAGCCTATGAGGGTAATCTCCCAAAATGTTGGTTTTGCTATAACCAAAAGTTACAGACCTGCTCCCCAGCTGCAGAGTTACCAGAGTCAAGCTTGGAATTAGCACTTTCCTAAAGCAGCCAAGGCAGCACTTCCAACAAAAGCAGGAAAAAGCAGCTGGAAATGCTGGGAGTAAACAAACAGCCCCTTATCTCCACAATGGAGTGCAAAAGGATGCAAAGAAATTTTTATGCACTGAGCTTTCAGGTTAAAGAAAAGAGCAAGTAAAAAGGCTCCAGCCAGCACTACCACAGTACCCCACAAAGCAAACTCACTGCTCCGTGCTGCTCTCCTGCACTCATAGCTCCAAGCTCTGCATGATGTTTAAGTCAGGACACAAAGTAAGAACACTGAACAACATTATCTGCCGCTGCTAAGCATGAAATGTTAAATTATAACCTCTTACCTTCAAGTCACAAGCCCTGCTGGTGCAAAAGGACTGGAGAAGCCCAAGAACTACTCAACAGCATGCATCTATCCGCTAAGCCTTCATGTTTTCTGTACATTCGAGCTGAGGGAAGAAGGGAGACACGATTCCGGACTTCTTCCGTGGCTATATAATCTCAAGGAAGTGACCTTCGCATTGTTGCTTTGATTACAGATTCAGAAACAAAAGCCTTTCCAGCATGAGTCAGGGGACACAAGAGATTGAAACGTGATTGTTAAAAACAGAGGGGAGCTGGGAAAGCATTACAATTGGTTTGGGGTTTCTTGTTATTTGTAATATTAACCCCTTTATCATTAAACAGAGCCAACAGTCAACAGCCAAAGACACAGCACAGGCAACCAGCCCCAGGGCAGCGTGACACTTCACTGTGGGACCACAGGTCTTCGTGCCACAGTAGCCAGCTGAGGACCCCAGTGCCAACAACTCTGTGCTTGCTGGGAGCTGCCATCATTCACTGGGCTCTCCCACCACACACATCCCCATCCAGGGGATGGAAGGGGCCTTTCTGATAAAGCTTGGCACAGCGCTAAAGCTTCAGACACCCTCGCTATAGTGTTTCACTGGCTTTCCCAAACCCCTTTCCAAACCACAGGCCTGCTGCCTCTGATATGTGGTTACTGCACATCAAGGGAGGAACCGAGAGCACAGTTTATGCACTTGGACATCAATCTGAATCTGTTCTGGAGTCAGGGTTGTTCTCTAGGAGAACAGTTTGCTGTTCTAGAGGTGCAGGAGTAAAGCATCTACCTTTATTAAGTAGATACCTTTATTAAGTTATACTTCATCTCCTGGATTTCTTACCTGCTGGTGCACCAGCCTACAAGGCTTCACACAGAGCTCTGTGTAACTGTGTCAGGCAGAGCACAGATATCACATCATAAGGACACAAAAACTGAGCTTTCCTCCAAAAGAGCATCAAATGTCTATGTAATATAGCTCTTACTGAAAACAGACAAAAAAACCCAAACCAGAAAACCAGAGAACTGTGCACCCAAATCCAGGAGGCTGTAACCCCCAGGCAGCTACACAAGAGGCATAAAATCTCAAGTTTACACATGCAGTCACTTCAAAATCTGAAGCACAAGCTTGCTCCTTCTCCACACACATAGCTCAGCATTATTTGTTTCCTTTTATGTGACAGGAATAGGGGTACCCAAGCTTTTAAATCCCACCA
Source organism: Micropsitta finschii (assembly GCA_034783455.1). Taxonomy (NCBI): domain Eukaryota; kingdom Metazoa; phylum Chordata; class Aves; order Psittaciformes; family Psittacidae; genus Micropsitta; species Micropsitta finschii. The sequence continues at coordinate 17,566 of JAVHNF010068621.1, read as the reverse complement.
CTGACTTGCATCCTCTGGCTGCATAAATTACGGTAGGAAGACTGATGCCAAGGGAACAACGCAGCCCAGGAGCACAGCATTCAACATGGAAGACATGGGCCAAGGGTAAAACACAGAATGGTACTAGAGTAGGGATGAACTCTGAACATGCACCAAGACAGCTTCACATGGGAGAGAGAACAACCTATTCCCTTTAGCTGAATACCCTTTGGTTATTTCTGCTCCCAGTTCAGCAGTCACTGTACCCAGGACAGACTATGAAGATTTTTCTACCCCAATTTTTATAATCCATGGATCTACTTCAATAGAAAAAATCAAGTTCAACACCTGGAACAAACTAACTTACTTCTATCAGAACAACTTTGGAGTGAAACTTTTCAAAGCAACACCTCAGACACACAGCTCCCGCTTCTCAAGGTACCCAATCCTTTTGGTCCAGCTCAGCTCCCCTAAACAGAAAGCTCTGTGTACTGACTGTCTGAAGCCAGTTACAGGATCCATTAGGCTGCAGAGCACTGTTAAAGAGAAGCTGGCCTGCTTTGTCCACATGATTAAGGAGCACCCTCACCAGGGGCAACTCTATGAATTACCACCAATCCAGACACCTGCAAAGGGCAGCTCACTCCAGCTATCCCAGACACCCGGATGCAGGGAGGTGCCAGAGGTGTCTCGCCCTCCTTGTTTAAGGCAGAGCAACTACCTTTGATCAAATATCCACCTTTTAAATAGATGCAGACAAAGAGTTTGAGTTGGCTTTATTTCCAAAGTTACTTTGTAAGAACTAACACTCTCGTAATCATCAGACTACAAAAGCTCTCCACATCAGGCTACATATCACAGCTTTCATGAGAAAGCCATAAGGCAGGAGGATGCCAGATCAGGTCCAGCCAGCGGGTCCAGACTGTACCAGCAACCTAAGGGGGGGCAGCCGAGACACTTGGGAGTATTTCAGAGCAACAAACTTGCATTTGTCTCCAAAACACAGGCTCCAAAGCCCAAAAATAAGATGGAAAATAGACAGTGAGTCATATTTCCTTAGAGAGAAATGACGTGAAGGTTTACCTGGGTGGTGCCAACTTCTGCCCTGCTGGGATAACCACAGGGACAGGAATAGCTAGCTGGAGGAGGGGAAGAGTACAGCTCCTCAAAGGATCCAGGGCTTCCAAACAAATACAGATCTGGGCTGTACGATTCAGCTCTGGGACACAGATAACTTTTCTAAACCAGAAACATTGGAGTTTAAAGGAAATGAAGCGCATCCACAAGAGGTTCCAGCAGCAGGAAGCTGTTGGAGCAGGGAGAGTTGAGCAGGAAGAAGTCTCTGCAACTCAGTGGCCACCAGAAGAGCTCCGAACTGAGGTCTAGGGTTGGCAGTGCTGCCAAAGAGCACATAACCCCATAATGAATGCAGGACACCCAGCTCTCTGGATAAGGTGAACAGATGCAATGTGTTTGATATCAGAGAGGCACTACTCCCACTTTCACTACAGCTTAGCTAACACCAGCTTGCATGCCTGCTAAGCGCACCTGCCCAACCAGATTCCTAATGGGCTTCACCCACACCACCATACTTATTCTCCCAAAACAACCATGGCAACCAGACACATCCAGTCTGGTGGCAGCCAAACATCTACACTCAGCATGATGGGGACCTATTTGCCTTCCTGGAGAGCTTGTTCCCCTCCTGTTGTTTTTTTCCTATCTACAACACATTTTCCTCTTCTATTGCACTTCTGCCTTTTTTCCCCACTACTGTTTGTTTTCCCACACTTCCTTGGAAGTTTGGGCTCCATTTGGAGTATTGGGGGGTTTCACACACAGCTGAATAGGGGCACGATGATTAATTTTTAACTCCCTGGTGTCTCCCCTCTCTTCCCTTGCTTACACAGCCACTACTTTTCATGCTATGTAATTCTTGCACTGCCCTCTCCTGCTCTTCCAGCTTCTTTACTCCCATCCTCCTGTCCTTTGCCTTCCTTACCCATGCACAAGCCAGCAACCTACCTGCACAAGATACCAACAAGCATGGCCTTCTCCACTCTGTCCAGCCCACATCACTTTACATAGAAACCACTGATCCAATGAAAGGTAAAACCAGGATGCTCAGAAAACAGCATATAATTAGAAGTGGCCACATGGTCTAAGTGCAGCAATTTCTCCATCACCACTCCCAGCTCTGCTGGCACCACACATTTGCATCCAGTAGTAAGCAGGAAAATAACACCCATCACTCGGACAGCACCTATTCTACATCAGGTGGAAAAGCAACCATAGAAACATGAGTGTCTTAAATCTGACATTGCTTGGACTGTCAGTGATGGCTTTTAATGGCTAAACCAGCACATTCAGGCTGTTCTCAGCATTTTGATGACCCTCAACATACAAAATCAATGCACGTTTGTATGCATGGCAGATAAACCATCAGGGAAAAGTGTACATGTGTATTTGTGTGTGGGAGGGTATTTAAGCTAATATATTCTAGCACCAATAGCTTTATCCTCTTTGCAGTCTCTGAGACTGAACTGGCCTCCATCTGTACAGGAGATTAGCAGAATTCCTAATCACTAATTATGACTCAGAGGTTTTAAGAGCAACGCAGACTGCACAAGGGTGGCCTGATTTTTAGAAAGTAAGGAGACAGCACGGTGTTATTTTAAGCACATGGACGGTCCATCCATGACTGCAAAGCACTGCAGTGACTTGCTAAAGTGATGGAAAGCTGAGCATTCAGAAGGGCAAAAAATGAAGTATGGAAAAATCAGCATGTGCCTGAAACACTTTTAATTTACCTTTTCATAAACCTCTTGTCCAGTCAGAGCAAGCTTGCCAGCCTCAATGTACAAGACCAAAACAGATTTATCCAGGCAGGTTCATACAGTGATACCTTTGTACAGGAGTCTGCTTCTGAAAGGCAGTGACATGTAAAATCTTAACACATTTTGTGATCTGTGTCAGATCGAAGAAAAAGTAATATTTATACAGGCCGAAGCGGTTAGTGAATAGGAGGCACTGTCTGAAACTGGCACCGTGACACCCTGAAGGAAATGAGGTGAAGTTCACAGTCTGGTTGTGAAGTTTGTCTGCTAAGGAAGAGGGAGGAGTGGTACAAACCCCGTGGTTTTGTTTAAATTAACTCAAACAGAAAGCGCTATATCATGAGCTCAAATGGAAATATGTCTGGCAGAGAGCTTTGGAAAGTGGCTGTTGGCAGTGCATAAAGTCACTTTAAGCTGTGAGGACGCATTGCCTGGAGCTGGTCCTGTTCTCTGCTCTGCAAGAGGCTCCCCCAAGCCCCAGCCACAGGGAAGCCTCAACATGCCGTGTTTGGATGCATTGGGAGTTTTCAAGCAGAGCCAAAGCACTGTGTGAGCAGAGTCACAGCATTAGATCAGATGCCTCCAAAAGGAAAACAGCTGGATGAAAGCAGTCAGAGCAAAGCTTTCCCAGAGCATCCAGGAATCCATAGGGCTCAAGTTTAAATCTTTGAAGGGGCACATATTCGTTGTCCTCTATAAAAGGTCTTTAAGCTGCTTTGGAAAACCCTGACCCCTGAGGACACCCTAGACCCTCTGAGCATCACTCCAGGGTCTGTCTGGTGCAGAGGAAGGGAAGTTCTGCCTTGACAACACACCACTCATCCTTCACGCTCACCCTCACTACACCAGCTGCACTTTTCATCACTCTAAAAAGAGAAGGAAAAGAAAAAAGGCATCTCCAGTTTGCTGTCAGCATTTTTTATAATGAAAAGTTAAGGTGTGGTAGCAGAGGAAACACGATCCTCGCTATCCAAACCATCGATGTTAGCACCATAGGAAACAGGAGGCAATCACTTCCTCTCTTGCTCCTCCACCCCAAGTACATATGGGACGGACACACGTGCAAAGCTTATATATTGTGCTTCATCAGCAGAATTATTTCACTTCACACATGGGAAATGACCTTTCAGATGTTAAAAAGCACACTGTCCATAAATCCCACATGAATTCAGTTTATACTTCTACACCAGATTGTTACCCAAATAACAAGCGTAACTGAATAGCTTAACCATAGAGATGCTCCCATACCTAGTTTCACATCCTATTAATCGCAGTGTGTCATTATATTCTGCAGGGAATTTGAGGACTGTTTGCCTGGTTTCTCTTTTTCACTTTGCATTAAGCAGACTGACTGACAAGCATTTTAACCATGACACTAAAGCATTTATACTTGACCAGTTTTTAATTTATACGAGGTTAGCTGCATTATTAAATAGACTTTGATGCAATGTTTCATTCACACTTAAAGCACAGGGGGTAATGAGGACTGACTGTGCTGTGGGATGTATAGATGAAAACTGGTATTCATACCTCAGGGGAAGAGATGAACCAGGATGTGGTAGTGTTGACATCCCAGTTAAAGTCAGGTCACTGGTAATAACTCACTAAACACAGGATAGATGTCGACGCTGAAAGGTTTTGGCTTTGCCGCAGCTTATTAACCTCATTTATACAAGTTTCACTTTCTGTTTTAGCGCTTTATAATTAAATATAAGACAGGTGGCCTATAAAACCAGCACATGGAAAGCCCTGCCAACAGCTTTATTTTGGAAGACTATCAGGACACCCAGAAGTGCTGCCTGTCCCACTGTGGGCATCCAGAGAGGCTCTGGGAAGACTCCCCAGTGCCCAGCTGGCTGGTCAGAGCACTATGTTCCAGGTCTCCACAACAAAATACAGCCCTTGATCCTTTCCCTTATAGGAAATGGGTACCCCTGCAGGAAGGCTTCTGTGCTGATTCTCACCTAGGATTCTTTCCAAGCCCAAATAACTCATCTTGACTTGCTGCAGTTAGAAAGAAGGTCTGTGCCAGCTCTTCCATCAGCTGTCTCTGCAAGTCTCTGTTTGTTTCAGGACAGGCTTTCAGATGCTTTCTGCCATGGACAAAGCAATGTTCCCTGGCATACAACCCAAGCGCTCACAGAGGATAAATTCACATACTGTACAACCCTCCTCCCCTCGCATGGGTTCAGAGGTTATTCCAGTGTGAAAGTGGACGCCCTGTCAGTGCTTTGGCTCATAATGACTACAGATGACTAGGCTCCGAGCAAATAGGACATCCCTTCTCTTTTGGCAGATAAGACAGATGATGGCAAGCATCCTGGAGCAGTGACCAGCTTGGCTTGCTGGGCTGGGGCTCAAGTCCCTGCACCGGTAACCAGGTGAAACAACAGCCAGAAAGACCTTGGAAGGTTTCCTACACACATGCTATAAGCAAGATGACTACAGAGAAGGTGACTGACAAAGGCTGGTTTGTTCTTGCTGGGTTGGGGGTTTTGTACTTAAAGCTGCTAAGGCAGGTAAAGGCTTTACGCTGGCAGAGAGGATTTCAGCGTGCCCTGGCCAGGGCGCTGTGCCCACGTGACAACCTCTGCACCTGCAGGTTTCAAACACGTAGGCAAGAGCCCTGCATAGAAGCATGAAGGTGTCATTGGCTTCTCCACGCTGGGATTCAAGCTCAGGTCTCCCATGAAGCTAGCAAGCATTTTATGTATAAGACCAAAAACCCTCACCACCACAATAACAAACATCGCTGGCCAGGGAAGAACTCCAACTGGCTTTCCTTTCACCACAATAATGTGCTGATGATTAAAGAGAGACCTGCTGGCAGTGTCCAGCTCACCTGAAAATAGCCACTGACCCACAGAACACGAACAACAAACGGATCAAAGAGAACTGAAGCCTCCAGGGCTGAGCAGCAGCTGAAGTGCTGTCACCTCAGTTTTCCCTGAATGTCCCTTGCATGTAGCTCAGTGTCAAAGTTCTAAATTCATTATGCTGTGCACAGCACAGGGAGGACAAAAGTGTAACTTTAAACTAAAGGGCCTTTATATATAACATGTGGCACTTATCATAACTGGAATATGAATGGGAAGGAGCTGAAGAAATATGAACTTTCTTGGTGAAGCCGAAGTGGGAAAGGACTTTGTTAAGCACCTGTCAAGGTGCCAATATTAATAAGAGCACAAGGCAAGAACATGCTTTCATGTGGCTGCATTAACTATAGGACTTTTATCAAAAATCTAAAACAACAAATATCATCTCTAGCAAGTACGAGAGTTGTTAATCCATGTTACAGACAAAAAAACAGGGGCACAGAAAAGGAAGACAGTTTGTCCAAGGTAATATAGGATCTATGGTAATGATGTGACACAAAATCTCATTCCCAAGATCACAGCCTAGTCCCACAGACACTGCAACATCTACCTTCTTGGAAAAACGACCCCATGGAGAGCTCTGCACTGCATGTTTTGCTTCTGCAATGCCAGAGGTGAGCAAGTGTAACACAGCATGGCTCAGAGTACATCCCTGTATGCAGGGGTCATCCAGCTGCTGTCTCTGCATGTTCCCATGGCTTGAGGTGTTTAAAAAATAAATGAAAACCAGTATTTCATTTAACCTCTTATAGTGCTCCAGTATCTAAACAGACCAGTGCTGAGTGCTCAGTCCTGCTCTCACTAGACTCACTCAGAATACCACCAGTGGGTTTAACAGCAGAGAGACAGGATTTGAGCTCAAAAAGAAGTGTGTTTGAAGGAAGCACTTACAGGGCATTCTTTCCCCGTCTCCCATTCATACACCCCAAATTACCACTACGAAATTCCTGATGTTAAAACACAAGAGTCACCTTATTCCTGCCTGGTTTCATCTCCCATGAATAATCCCTGGAGCAGTGAGCGTGGAGCAACAGGTCACTGGATGTCCCATCACTGCATATCCCCAGCAGCATGGCTGGGATGTCCTCATGGCTGTGACAAGCTGAGGGCAGGAGAGCAGGGAAGGGGACTCCTTGCCCACTACCCTGGTTCAAGGGCAATATGGAAGGACAACAGAGGGACCAGTCCTTTCTTTTTACCCATTTTTACATCCCCACATTAGGATACAGACACAAGTCAGTGATGCTTCTCATAAAGAAGACAAAACAGATTAATCCATTAACACTCACTAGGAAACAATAAGTTTGGGCAGAGCTACAGTCACACTTTGTTTTGAAAAACCCTCTTTTCACTTTGAGCCAACCATCACAAAATCACAATTAAACAGGCCAGGTACAGCTGCTATCAGAGCTGGTCCTTATCAAGCCATTATTCCAGCCCTGGAGGGATGGGTTTTGCCTCCGTAGGGATGTAGCAGGGAGCAAAGGCAGTCCAAGCTCCATGCTATTCATATGAATGGAGTCCAAAAATAATACCCACACCATACAGGTGTAGCTGGGTTTTATTTATAGAGAAGGAGCCAGGGCTGCATCCGACATTTATTCAGGTAGGCAGCCAGGGAGGGATGCCTGTGATCCCGCATTCCCTAAGTACACACAAACCGTATTCCTTATGTGACACACGTGTCACAAAGTGTTTACATCTGTCATCCGTACAAGATGCCAATGTGTATTCGAGCACTTGGAAGCACTTCTATCACTATAAAGCTGTTCTCCTACTCCTGGGCATACCCTAAAGCTAAATAGCAACAGATCCCTTTGGGATTAAATAAGCACAGATGTCCCTTTAGCATGACTTTCCCATGAAAGTTACAGCCTGTTGGTTCTGGTGAGCTGTTTGCTATGAGCTGTGTCATTCTCTGTATTGCAATACACAAGGGAGAAAGGAGAAGCAGCCTTGAAATATTCAACATAATCTAGTAAGCACGCAGGCTGACACTGTGACCAGGCACACATCACAAGTGTGTATGTGAGACAAAAATAAATACACACAAAAATAAGTAACTGCCAGCAAAAACACACTCCAAACAGAGTGACACCACCCTAACTGCAACTGGATACCACAGTAACTGCAAGTACCGGACTGTATTTTCTGCCTGTAGGAAAGGGGAGCCTCCCAGTTGCTTCAGGACCCATTGCAGACCCCCCCGAACAGTGAACACTTTGCAATGCGAAGTCCTACCACATTACGTCTGCCACTATTCAGTGACACAAACACAAATGAGAATCAGAAAAAAACTACAGCAATCTCTCCCTTGGCAGCATCATGCTCTGGATACCCGATGGCAGCATAGGCTGAGAGCTGAGCTCTGTCTCCCAGATCACAACCACAAGGATGGTGACAGCAGAAAAAGGAGCTTCAAGGGGCTGAGATACAAGGGGCAGTTGGCTGAAGGAACACTCATAAACTGGCTGATAAGACACATTTAATATAGACAGCATCTCCCCAAAACCCTAAAATTCAAGGCAGACACACAGAGCTGGCTGTTTGAAAGCAGTTGCTGAACTGCTGTTTGAAAGCATTGCTGTCTGAAGCAACAAATTGTTGTTTGAAAGCTGATGCTGAACATCAGCTCAGACTGCAACCTGCCAGTACCCTCTCTCAGCAGGGATGTGCAAGCTGGGCTCTGCCTCAATAGATGCTGTTTACTTCACCCGGGCTGTGCGCACTGAGGAATCACACAGGTGAGCGAGCAGCATCCAAGCTGGAGCAGTCCCCAGGGTGTTTTACCTGGTAGACATCTCGGAGGCCGCACCACGCTCGCAGGGTTTGCCGGCATGCCCGCAGCCGGCCCGCGTACCACCTCCTCAGCGCTGCCACCGTCGCCGTCCAGACGAAGCGGCTGCCGCTGAAGAGCAGATCCTCCATCCCGCACATGAACACCGAAGCCATGAGCTGCTCCTCTGGGAACACAATCCTCGTCCCGGCTGACTCCCGCTCCCTCCTTCAAACGCCTGGCATGAAGGCAGCCCGGCTTTATACGGCGGGAGGAGGGCAGGGGTGTTGCGCAGAGCCAGGGTCAAGCCTTAAAACAAACTCCTCTTTCACAGCGCTTCCTGGGCAGATTCCCAACCATATCCCGGCCAGCGGCGCCTGAAGGGGAGCCAGCGGCTGCAGTAGCTCAGCCCTACCAGCGGCTCACACAGCAGCCTTGTCCTTCTTAGCAGCTTATATAAAGCTCCGTTAAGCTCCAGTAGCTAGCACTATGTTCTCTAATTAAATTTTAACCCTTTTGCCGTATTCCCCCACAACAACCCCGTTTAAACGCCTCAGGACGAGAAGCGAACCGCTCGCCGTCAAGCGCCGCCGTTAACCGTCGTTGTTAACCGCCGCAGCACGTCAGCGAGCCGGGCAGGAGCTGCGTACGCTGCTCGCGTCTAGCGCCCAGTCTGCCCCCGGAGCCTCGTTACCTACCAGAGAGGGAACAGAGCTGTCATCGCTTTGTCCCAGCTGATCCCTGCTCAAGTTATACACTGGGAATAATCCTGTCTTTAAAAAAGAGCACCTCTGGGAGCCAGCAAGTGGGGAAAACAGGACCAGAACACCCCTGCTGTAACTTCTCTTACAGCTTGGATTGTGGCAGATGCCCACAGCGCGGAGCACATCTCCCCCTTGGTTGTTGCATCGCGCTGGTTAACACCCACCACCACCTGAAAAGATGACTTTGCTCTCGAGCTAACTCCATTAGTGCAGCACTTGCTGCACAAGGAAAACAAAGCTGGTTGTGTTCGCTGAGCTCTTCACAAATAGCCCACAGCAAATAAACACCGAAATAATAGCCCACAAGAGACTGCAGCCTTGCCCTCAGTATCAGGTTGAAAATTAAGTGGCACCCTGCCCTTCTGGGGCTTAAACTGTTAATGGCGCCAAGCCGCACCTTTGTGAGCTCTGTCCTATTAAAAGCTAAGGAAAGGTGGAAACCAAAGGGCAATTAATCTTTTTAAGACCCCCTTCCCCCAAAGGATTTGACACTTCCTAAGGCTCTTGGGGCAGAAGCTGCAGGAGCCATGCATGGCACCATCAGCATCTTGCTGAAGAAACTACTCGAAGAGCAGATTTTTGGCTAAACCCTTCAGTGACACCAACCTGTAAAAGTAATCTCTCCTGTGCAATTAAATGAAAGGAAAGGGGGCAGGAACAGCTGGCATAAAGGCTGCATGGGAGAGCTAAATCCCATGGCATCACTGGTACTGCTTTCCCAAAGGGCACTGTCTGCAAACAGCCTTTAAATCAAAGCTACAGCAGCCCTGCCCCAAAGGGTCTTCACAAGAGGAAAACACCCTGCATGTGAATACAAGTATTCACAAAACCCATTTCATTCCATATTAATCAACCTCCTTTGTACTGCAAGAGCCTACACTCATGCACATTGAGCTCCTGTGTCATAGCTGGAGTGATTAACTCTGTAGACAGACACCTGCTTTAGACAGGATTTGGACCTGTGTGTCTCCAAGCATCACACTCTTTCCTTTTATGCATAGCGAAGCAAAAGAAGCTCTGCTTCCGTTGGTGCTGGTATCTATTGCCGACACTGCTGCCAGGGAGTTTAAATCTCTCTGAGACATAGGTAAAACAACTATTTCAGATGTTACTAGAAGTTGTTACAGAGTGAGGCAGTGTAGTCATTCAGCTTGTTATAACAAAAGGCAGGTAAAGACTTGGGCTCTACATTGAAATCCAGCATCCATATACCCACCCCAAGAGTTTTATCCCCCCTTTGAACACTGTCTTTGAGCCTGTGGCCAATAAGGACACCTTCCTCCTCCTGTGGTGTTACGAAGCATCACTGTTGCGTGATGTGACTAACATCAGCACAAATGTGCAAACTGGAAAAAGTTTCCATCTCCCACTGAGAGAGAGTGGTGACAAATATCTGCAGAGAGTTATTCCAATAGCCTAAGCCAGTGCTAGCGCCAGGCTTGGCAGCGGGTAGTTGCCATTCCCTCAGATAGCACTATTTTGGAGAGGAACGGGCCAGGAAAATCGGCAGTGGCATTTGTGCATTATGGTCGAGTCATATCCAAATTTAAACAGAGATAAAAAAGAAAAATCCAAATTTCAATTTCCATTTCTGAAAGAAAAGAAAAGGAGCTTTGTATTTAAAGAAACGGTGCAGGGAATGGCCCCGTCCTGAGCCAGGAAAATCCAGCCAAGCCACTATGTAAGGTTTAAATGCCTCTGCTCTGTGCCTGCTGCCCTCAGTGCTTTTTTGTTTTCCGTATCACCTAACTAGACTGACAATAAAGGATGATGAGGATTCTCTCCTTTAACACAGCACAAGGGATTGTTTTTTAATTGTTTTATGATCCATGGGATCCTTAAATTGAATGAACACGTTTTGCAGTTGTTCTTTATGCTTCACAAGTTAACTGCGTGCCTGAGGGATGGCCTCAGATGGTTCCATCTCAGAAGGCAGAGCTGTATGTACTCAGGCCCCCTCTCCTCAGTACTCCTAACCGCTTTACCCATCAATATTTCCCTGACCTTGTGCAGCCTTTATGCTCTTATAGTAAAGTTACAGCTCCACATGTAGGCTAGAGCAAGGCAAGAACCTTTTCCCCACCTTTACTTAGGGTACATGGACTTCTAGTCTAGTCTCATAGTTAAAAGCTTCACACACATCTTGTCATTCCTTCTGCAGATGAAGTACGTAATGAAATAAATAACAAGCAAGTACTACCTAGACTTCACGTTCCCACTTCACCCAAGTACTTGAGGTAGTACAATGAGTGCACATCATAGTGCACTGTCCCTTGAACATGGGGCACAGCATTGAACACCCAAAGAAGAAAACAAAGCTTATTATGCACAGAGCAGCTACATGCTCTAGAATAATTTTGGTGTTTTAATATGCAATTCATGGATTGCTCAGTCAGATCAATCTTTATCTTTTATTGACTTCCACTTTCAGAACCTGATTGCAAATGGGTTAATTTGAAATACCTAAATAATATCCAGGCTCCTTAGAGTCAGAACAGAGATCACAAAATTCCTACTGTAAAGCTAGTAGGATAGCCAGATAGCTTCCAAAGACTGTAGTATCCAGATCTCTATTCTATGGAGGGGGGAGGGAAGGGGGAGATAGATGTCTCAGAAAAGGTCTTTGCAGATTGATGTACCGCTTTTGAGGGAACACAAGAGACAGCTACTGCAAATCTGTTTGATGTGCAGTCACATGAACAACAGGGCATTCATTTCTGGTAAGGAATAAGCGTACACAACAGGAATCTAAGGAGAAAATCACCTAAAAAGAAGACAGAAAACTTGATGTGTGGCAGATTCATGCTTTCTCTTACATTATTGATTGTAGTTCCAGAATAACGAGTACCAGAAAGATAACAAAGATTTGCTACCAACATAATAGGAAAAGATGATACCAAGTGGATTCTCAGGCTTCCTTGTATGTTATCTTCTGTGCCAAAATGTACAGAACAATGCTTAGCAGAATTTCTGCTTTTCTTTTCAAAGTAGTTCATATGAAGTGCACATGAAGAGAGAATTCATCCACCTGTGAGACCAGAGGACAAGAACATCAAACTTGTCTTATATCTACAAAGCAGTATCATCCCTAGATACGACTTTTGATTAGAAATATAGGAAAAAGAACACAAACACAAAGTCCCTAGTGGAAGGTAATGAAATTAAGGCTTTGATCATTTTTGGTCTCTGAACCTTCAACAGTAAAAGGTGAGCTGTTGTGCAGATGCACAAAATGCATAATTACATGCAGTAGCAGATGCCTGTTCTAACCGGTGCTTTAAACCACACTTTAATCATAATTTGTTCTCATATATTGGCCACACATGATTGCAGCCAGTGCTCATAATATTCTATACAGCAGGCAGTAAAGTTCAGTGAAGACTAAAAAGACCCCAGTGATTCAGCCTTCACAAGGTGATGAGAAACAATGCTCTTTCATGGCACTCACCTATTTCGAAGTCTGCTGTTACCTCAATTCCAAGAGTTCAAATCCTCAAGCCCTGGTGGATTGTCCCAGAGCAGTATCACTGAGGTCCATGCCAGGACCCAAAAGCCTGGGGTAACACCGTGTCCACTGAATTCCCATCAGAAACAAGCTGAAGTCCTATGTCCTCCTTCTACACCGATGTTTCTCCTTTCTGCACAAATCTGTGTGCAAATTTTCATCAAAATTGTCCCATTTTGCTCCAGTTCAAGCCAACAGCGCATGATTACACTGCTTTTAAAAATACAGTTTAAAAAATGATGAGAGGTGCTGATTTATAGGAGTTTTCATGAGCATGAACGACAGGATTACTTGGGAATTAGGACTTTCTCAGACAATACTGAAACTGCATAGCTCCCTAACACTTTTCTTTAATTCCTGTCATGAAGCAAGCCTGTCAAGCTGTATTAATGCAATTAACCCCAAATAAAGATGGAGTGACTTCTCAAGAATCAGTTTTGCTACACTCTGCCCCTTAATTACCAACTTAAAGATAAAGTGAAATACAGTCATCAGGCGCCCTCTCTTTGATGTTGTAACCTCTCAGTACATAAGATACTTAAAAAGCAGCACTAGTGCATAGGATAAGTCTGTTAATCCAACCTACCCTGATCAAGGGCTTCTAAAGCACGACTCAATTTCTCATAAAAGGTGTTTGCAAACCAATTAGGTTCTTTGAGATTATAGGGGGAAAAAAACACCAAAAGATATTTATAACCTGCTTTAATCCTTTATATTAGCACAAATTTTGGGGGAACCCTTAGAAATAAGCCTACTGCTGTTCACATTATCCAACTTTAATTTATAAAGCACATTAAATCACATGAAAGGGCCATGCCAGTCCCCTTTAAGGCTAACAACAGCATCTGATGGAGGTATCTGAACCCCTCCCCCAGGTGCTGCACCAGGGATTTAAATTCCCAGCTTTTGCCACTGAACTGCACCTATGTCAAGTGACTGATCTATCTGGAAGCCATAACTACACTCAAATAATACACAGCTACAAAGGGAGGCTTCAGTACCTGGTACTCTCTGGATAAGGTACAGCCTTGAATAAGCTTATTTAATAGCAGCTTTACATACTTCTTAATGAGGTGCTGACATTTGTTCTTCTCTGAAAGCTTGAGCTGTACATATATTGCTCTACACTAATGATATAAACATATCACCATGACAGATAAACACATCTTTAAAGATGAACAGCCGCTGTGCCAGAAACATGAATTTCCTGCAGTCTGTATCCCATAGTAAACTAATTAGCACTTCACATCAGAAGTGAAGTGTCATTGCCTTTTAACTTTATAAATGATTAAACAGCTTGTAGCCCAATTCCTCGAATGGCAAACTTTCATACCTGCTATACCTAGAACAGCAAAATCAGGTCAGGTTCAAAACAAGTAGTACATGCTCCAGTTTCACAAGTCAGGGTTTATCATCTTTCGCTATCATCATCTGAACATGTCACCCAGTTTTTGTAACACAAATGTAGCTCCTCCAGTACCTTATGGCCAGTGCATCAGGGGTATAATTTGGCACAGCTCTTCTGGCTTCAGTGAAACCCCACATGTCCATGCACATATAATCAGGTGAGAATGTAGTTCAAGCAGTCTACGTGCAATTTGGCAGCAGTGAGCACGACTTCTAATTCATGCCCCTATTTAACATGTAGCTATATGCAAATTGTATTTAAGTTTGTATACACGTATTTCTAAGTCTTTAGAAGTCTATAGCCTTGAAAAGTCTGTTTGCACAGAAAAGATGTATAATAAAGGAAAATACCACTCCAGTATTCTGCTTCAACATCCACAGATGCTTTCAGACAAACTGCACCCTTGTGCCATTTCTCAGTGGCATGGGTGATGGCAAGCTGAGGACCTGCAGAAAAGTTGCCGTCTACCCAGATACCATCACTACTGCGTGCAGCTCTCCAGGCATGGAGACCTGCCCCAGGGACACAGTACAGCAGGTCAGGATGGCTGTAGGATTAATGTGACACTGCCTTCCCAGCGTGAGCCTGGAGAGCCACCCTCCTCTCCCCTGCTTCATGAGAAGGGCTTCCTTCTCAGGGAAAGCTTCATCAAGAGGGAGTTACCACTGGTGACATGGGAAATCATCCTGCGCTCGGTGCTACTCCCAAGTCACATCTGCAGGAAATGAGAGATCAAACGAGCACAGGGTGGAAACCTGGGGCATCCTCAGACAAAGTCACACCACTACCACCTAACCCAGCATGGGCTTCACCCAGAGCACCCAGGGCAGTGGTTGTGCTGCTGGAGGAAATGACTCTCACTGTGCCACCCTACTGCTACCAGGCCCTTGCAGAGGGAGGCACCCCTGGCCTATGCATTTGGACCATCTTCCTGAAGAGCACCCATGGGAAGTGATGGCATGGAGGAAAGGCTGTGGCTGCCTCTGGAATCTGCAGCAGGAGTCCTCTCCAAGCTGCTGGTTTTGCCTCCCAAGCACCCAGAACTGTAGTGGGTCACTTGCACACACGCTTCCTAACTCCAGTACCCAGCCCATGGAGATGGTTCCCAAACCTGCAAAGAGCCACTATGGAAATGGTGCTGAGACCCTGCAGAACAAAAGGACAAGCAGCTGTCACGTGCCATGAAAATAAATGACAGGAAAGGACACAACTTTTTCCCTCTAGACCTGAAGTCTCAGCAGTCTCATTCCGCTGCCTCCCACAAACTGGCAGGGGAGTAGCAAAGTGCACAAAGTACTTTTAGGATTCTAGTTCTAAAGGCAAGGTTATAAAAGCTTCTGTGCACTGACACATTATAATAAACCATTCTGAACCTATTTTCACCTCACATGCCCACCAAATATTCAGGTCGATCAGCACAGTCTCCTCCACCTCCAGATTGGGCCTGCCACAGCAGCTTCCCAGCAGCTTGGAGCAATGCCACAGACCTCCTTGCTGTTTGCATATTAGTAGTGGATGTCACTCTTCCTGTCCATCACATTACTGCAGCCATGAAATGCTTCAAGGTCTTATCAGAGGAGCGGCAGGTTCAAAGTCTGAAGGACCAAGGGCCTGGAGCTCCAGAGAGGGCAACAGGTCCAGCCCCACCAGTTTGTCCTGTGCTTCCCATAGCCCTGGCAGTAGGAGAGTTTCTTCCCTGGCTCTGCTGACCAGTCACTTAGGCACCACACAGGTACCAAACCTGCTCAGTTTCCCTGAGGCACTGGTCCATGATGGATGCTGGCATCACCATGGCCAAAAATAGGACAGCATTTCCCGCATTTTGAATTGGTAAGGAGTATTGAAGGGAGTCTTAAGAAGTCAGGTTATTACTTTTGGATGAAGTATTTCATGGTAGATATAAATACGTGAGGAAGATGAAAATCCAGGGCTGCCCCAGCTTTATGATTATTTTATAGCCTCATTAATCTATGGCAAATGGGGTAGAATTACTACATAACCTAAATACTGGGCAGAGATCTACAACGCTGTAAGAGGAAGCATAAATGAGATCGTAAAGTTTCAGCATTTCGCATGATATATATGGCCACAAAGACAAAAATAACAACCCAAACCTATCAGTCTCCTGACAAGAATCTTTTAAAGAGTGAGAATAAATGATGTCTATTATAATTATATCCTCAGTGAATTCATTCTCTCAGGATGAGTAACCCAGGATGCGGTAGCCTCCAGAAAAATCATGACTCATGACTCAGAGCAATGCTCTGCCCTTGACTAGATTTTGTGGGTCATGCCTAGCCCAGGAAAGGTGTACATCCAGGAAAGGACTTGTCCTTCACTATGTACATACTCAAATAACAGAGTCACTGCATCCTATCAATGATGAACCAAGAGATCACCTTGGACACCTTGGTGTTCCTCCCTACCACCTGTTTCAGACCATAAACCAAGCAGGGCAGGATTCATTTCTGTGTCCATTCAGTATGTGGCACACCAGAACATCAATACAGATAACAAGCTTTTCATCAAAATCCATATTTAAAGTAACTGAGCTCTCTTCCCCGTTGTTGCTGGTTGGCAGAGGGCAGCAAGGATGAGGGCAGCAGCAGGGCACAGGCACTCCCAGGTGCACAGTACTCACCTCACCTCCTCCAAATCAGACCACCAGCATCCAGCCCCATTGCTGTGGCATGCTCAAGGAAGGAAAATGGTCCTGTGGCCACTTCTATCTGGGACTTGATCCAACCTCAAGTCAACAGGTCTTGTTGCACATAGGCAAGCTCAGTTCAGAGCCTTGAGGCAGAGCGTGCATTTTCTGAGCCAATTTTTTGCAGAGGGAAAATTGTGAACCAGTGGAAAGAACCAAAACCAGTAAATAGAAGAAGCAAAAAGAAATTGGTACTGTAAATCTATATAACAAGTTGCCAGCACTCTTGGCGTTATTGAGTGATGTTTTCTGAGAACACAGGCCTGATGCAACTGCGCTCCTTGAGCTAGGAAGCAGAAAGCCATCATTTCACAATGCATCATCTGTTGCTACAGCAATTAGTGCCTCATTTTACTATTAAAGTACCTGTAGAGTGCACATTTACCAGCTCTGGACAAACAATTGGGAACTAACCACCTAGAATTTGAAAGGAAGCAAATCAGTATGTTTTGTTGTTACACCAGAGCAGATGGGCTCTGGTATAAGCATTTCTTGAAGGTGAACCTTAGTGCTGAATGTTTGACCATGGAAAAGGAGTCAAGCACCTCGCAGCATTTCCCCACAGTGGGACCACATCGCTTATACAGGGCACCAAATATTGATTGCTACAAGTGAGACCAAAGCTTTCCAAAGCACATGAGCTTTGCACAGGGTACAAGGAACAACTGAACCAAAGGAGAAGGAAAAAGAGCAGCCATTGAAAGGATGCTTTTA
>JAVHNF010068618.1:0-15825 GCA_034783455.1 Micropsitta finschii | reverse complement strand
GAACCCCAGAAATCATTCCCAAAATCCCAGAAAATGCATGTGCCCTTCAGATGATACAGAACAAGAAAGTAAAATTTACCTGCAGGGAAAAGAAGAAAAAAAAGAAAAACCCATCAAGCCAAAAGCATTCTAGCCACAATTTGCTAAAAGTCTTAATTTTACCTGTGTATTTCAGTGCTGTTTCTTTAAATTCCATAGATTTAGAACTCACCCATCCACATTTGAATACATGAACTCTGACCTACAGTACTCATCTCTTAGTTTTTTACCTTGCAGTGGTCGACATCAAATTACAAACTGAATAAACCAAAACATGTTCTATTTATCTCTATTTTTCACTAGATTGAAATGCAGTAGCTTGCATATGTAGCAGTACTTCTCTGGTTACCACTATTGACAGTAATAAAGATCTTTGGCCATTCCACAAGGTACTCTTAATTGAGCTCCACAACCCCACATCAGTGAAGATAAGGTAGAAACACTAAGGAGCTGCCTGCAGCCACAAAGGAAGCAGGCCTCACTTTTAGGGATGGAATCGATACTCACTGGTACCTATCTTGCTCTCTCTTTTCACAGCTATCCTCCCTCTAGAAATGCTCACCATCCCCGCAGCCTTCATTTTATACAAAGGGATAGAAATAAAATATTCAGATACAAGACATTTCTACCTGCAATGCCACAGTTACATGGGTATCTTTTCAGTTTGTCTTAAAAATCCAGGTATTCGAAAGATAGTGCTAGGGCCTATTATAAAGCAATTATCAGCTCTCTCCAGTGGAGAAGGCTATGGCTATGTTTGTTTGCTACAAGTATGCATGGGCTGAAAGATAAGAGAATAATTTATGTCAGAATTTCAGCCAAGATAGCAAAGAGGGAATTACCAACCACTCACAGTCCAGCAGTTATAGGAGCAGCCAGGACACCTTTGTATTTTTCTTTCCAGTTCTGCTGTGGATTTGCCTGTGATTAACTTCAGTGCTCCCATTTTCCCTTATAAACAAAAATGAACAGAACCATGTGCACTTCAGAACAGAACCAAGAGTCCCAGAGCAGTTACACTCAAAACTCTTCGAATTTCCTAGAGATGCCTAGCTACATCCTTGCTTTCATCATGGATCCTTCCAAGGCAGGCATGTTGAAAAGGACTTCTATAGCTGCCATGAGATGCAACTCCAGTATCTGTCAGCCCATCATCTCTAACCTCTCAAGGCCAATGGATAAAATAGGGAAGGAATAAGCTGCAGAACAACATCCAGAAATCAAGGAAGATGTTTCTGGTAAGCTGGAAAACTGCAACTGAAAATCTTCTACTCACTGTGACCATACCTCATACTCTTCAATTAAGCAACAGGCAAAAAGTACAACAGGATCAGAACTGAAAAAAAGGTGGAGAGGCACGAAATGGTGGACAAAGCTGGATAGGTACCTATTCAGGTATCCTGTTCTATGTAGTGACAGGTCTCATTCTGGGGGGCAAAAAAACCTGAAAAGCAACCAAAGTTGTAGCCAGCTTGGATAAAGACTCAAATCTGGGGGAGCAGTGAAGAAATACAGCCAATACTGTCACTGAATTCACCTCCTGTATCTCACCTTGTAGACACTGACTTGAACAACCTGAACCCTTCTTTCTCATTCTTCCCAAACTACTAATTATAAAGAAGCGGGGACACCTCACACTCAATCACAGGGCACATGAGACTGGGTTTGTTTTTTCCCCCCTCTGCTTTGGATCCTCTCTGGGAAGAACGAGAGGGACTGACAGGGTTAAGCAGAATAAAGCCCCTTCAGTGTACAAGACCTGGCTTGAAAGCAGCGATCCCAGGCAGGACGTGCAAGGTGTTTTGCAAGAGGTTTTGGCCTTTACTGAACTATGACAGTGTGTTCTTCAGTAGCTGAACTAGTGGTCATTAAAAGCAGCCTGCTGAAATTACATTCATGAAAAGCAGTGCTCCTCAGAACATGACACTGACCTCTCCAAGAAGGGCCAACACTCTCTTTGGAGAGAGGTTTGAGCCTGCAAGACAAGAAAAAGATGCCTCACTGGCCCTAAATCAGAATTTGGACCTGAACATGCAGCACCAAAAATTAAGATGCTCAGTAGAGGATCTTACACACCAAATTCGAACTTCAAGATACCTCAGCAAGATGGCTGATTCGAAATACCCTCAGGGCTGGAACACATACATCCCTAAACCAGCCAGAAACAAATCAGTCTTTCCTGTAATGTTAGACATTGGTTTCAAATCAGGATGGGAAACATGTTTTTAATGTAAGGGGGATGGCAAAAATGGGGTGGAAAATGCCTCCTTTTCACAAACAAGTGGAGCAGTTTCTCCTGGACACACTGCCAGGCCCCTGCTTTTGTTCATTGATTCTTCAGTTTTTAATCACAGGGATGTGATATCGGGAAGACGGGCTTGGAGGAGTCTCAGCAGTCCTAAATCAGCTTTAGTTATGTGTATGTATTCCACTCACTCTTGCTATGACTCTAGCGTCAGGAAGTGTCACAGACATGACCTCAGACAAAAGTGTACTAAGAATATTTGACTTGTACCACGTATCCCGCAGTCAGGCAGGATGAAGTCCTGTCACACCCTTGTCCTTTCCCTCAGAAGAAAAAAGGTGAGATGCATGCCCAGGGGTAGGGCACTTCCCATACTCATTAAGGGCCAAGAATTAAGTGAGCTGCCATTCTTATTCAGATGCTGCTTATGACATTTTCCCCTCTGTTGCAAAAACAATTATCTCAAAGATGTTTAAATTCCACCTGGACACATAAAACCTCCTCCCACTCTTAACCAACCTGCCACGTCTGTCCTTTGCCTCACATCAAACCAAGAACAGTTCCTCTCACAGACATGATTCTTCTAAGATCTCAGTAAGCACAACATTAACTTCACAGGCACCCAAGTGTCTACCGACCCTAATTGTCCTTTTTGTCCTGTAATTAGCCAGCAATAAATTCCAGAGGAGCAGTCAATCAATATAGCTTGGTGCATATGTGAAAACACGTTTTGTTGTCCACATACATGCACACTGGAAGTCTGGGTGAGCTTTGTAAGACACATCTAGTCAGCAAACTGTTAAAACCAATTTATACACACACGAACACTCTCTCTCTCGGCAATAAGCCTATGGAGAATTTTAATTACAGTCAAAGGAGCCTTTAAAAGTGAAGGGGGAGAAATCTAGCACAGCAAGAAATAAATTAATAAAAACGCGTTCCAAGTTGAAGCTCAAGGGGATCGCTCTCAGTCATCATTTATTTAAAGGATGGGATACGTCAAAGATAGGAATGTCAAGTGGGAGATGCTGTGAAGCAGCAGAGGACAGAAAAGGGGCTGACGAACTGCACATCACAGCTTCTGTAGCAGATCATTTTTTTGTCACACAGGTTATATTTGTGGCTGGCCACCTGCTGCTTGATATCCACTGCCTCTCAAAGTTAGTCACTAAAATACCTGTATTCCCTTTCACATTTGATTTGGGAAGACCTTTTAAGACCATCCTTATCTGGCCAGCATCCAAATTCTGTGGAAAAACTATTCCATCGTCTCACCCTGAGGATATTTTTCTTGGTATTCAGCCAGCAATTTCCTTTGCTGAATTTCAATCTATATCCTCACTTGCCTCTTCCCTCGGTGTTTATATATATGTTTTAAATGCTTTAATTTTGTATGCATTGTTTTAGCCTTTGATCAGTCCACAGACTATTCCAGAAGAGCTAACTGACCCCTTCAGACGAACCCTTCAACACAGGCACACCACAGATCTGCTCAATTCCCATGTCCTTATGGTCTTTTCATAGAGCAAGTTTCACTGTTCAGATGAGAGATGGCATTCTGCTCTTCACCTGTCATTCTTGCAGCCACTGCTTCATATTTTCTAGCCTTTTCCATAGCACAGGGAAGAGATGTCTTCACTAGAGGCCAGCTGCAAACTAGCAGCATGACATTGCTTAGCTTTAACAACTCCCAGTATCAGCTGCTAGAGCAAGCTCTCATCACCTCTGCCTGTCTTGTAACAGCTCACTGGGGTGTAAGATGCTTGTGTGGATCAGTGTCCTCAGCAGCCTCCTGGGTCTCTAACCCTGTATTCAAGTGAAGATAATGCTTCTAGCTGGTGCTCTGTCACAAGCCTCCCAGCATCAGATGCAAATTAAAGTAATCATCCATTATGCTGTAAATCCGTGTGTGTCTGATCCTCTGACTACGAGCATTATAGAGATCCAATATCAACTACATATTTTAACACTCATTATCTCATTAACAGTCTTGCACTGTCTCTTCTCTGCCAGACAGACCCCTTGGTGGAGACAAAAACTTCATGGATTGATAAGATCCCACATCAGTTCCCATGCAAAACCATGGAAATTAACTAATTCCAACATAAAAGACTAGTGAAATTGTTTGAAACATTAATAAGTATATTTATTAGTGAATATAAATTGAATTATGTCTTGCCCTTTCCCATTAAAATCCAAAAAACAACACCCCCCTCTTCATGGAAAGAAGGTTGGAAAGGTTAAAAAAAACTGAAGAAAGTCAAAGTCATTACATTCCAATCAAACTTGATAAATATGTAAATTACAGCAACTAAACAGTTGGCTTTGACAAATGACTTCCATGTAATGGATTTTTCATAGTAATGAGACTACAGAGCAATTGTTTTTTTTAAAGCTTACATTTCTCATTAATACAAAGTGTGAATCAGTGTGCACAATGGGGATATTTTCCAAAAATATTAAAGGGATGGGGGGAAAATTCAGACAACAGTTGACATCACAGAGGGATGCCACAGCCTGAGATGGTGTCATTGCTTCCATCAGCATTGACACATTGTTGACTACTCTTTAATTAAGTGGCTTGAACTCAAGGACCTACTCAATGCCAAAAAGAAGCATAAAGCCTAGGACTTTGCCACTTGCAATTCATCTGTGATATGTTTATCCATCCAACACTATCAAAGATGCCAGCTGCGTATGCTGTATAGACTCTAAGAGACCTACAAGAATAAAAAAGGGTGCAAGAAAAATCACTTCAGTGACCTTTAAGTAACTTCCCTGCCCACTGGTATCTTCCTGCCTCCCTCATTCAGTTCTTTGACATTTCAGAGCATGTCAATCATCATGGCATCTGTGCACCTCACTATCTTTCTAATGTAAGTTGGACACTATAGAAATAAGGATCCGTGCAGGAGGATGACCCTCATTCATAGGGTACTGCTTTCAGTTTCCTTATCACAGTCCTGAGAATAGCATGGTATTCAGTAAAGCATCTCAGCTTCTTACTCTAGACTTCTGCTTCGCTTGCTGCAACCTATTTTGGAATGTCTGAAGGACATCACTGAAGGTGATTTAAGCCAGCATCAGCTTTTGAAAACAAAGGAGCAATGGCTGCAATGAAACTGTCTCCAGAAACACAGAGGCTTCCTTGCCATACATTCAGCTTTAGCAGAACCACGCCACACTTGGTTGTGGGGGTGTTCTCCCATTTAGTGCAGACTGTTGGCATTCAAAGAGTCACTTACTACTACCAGTGTGACTGTATTTGGTTGACAACATTCAGTGGTCTACTCAATTCTTCAGCAAGAGGGTTTTCTTTGCAGACATCTTACAATATCTACAGAAGCAGTGCTATTTTCCCCCATCCTGATTTAAATAGAAAAACATAGATTAATTAAAGGGGGGGAGTAGCAGAGAAGGTTAGCCCATTTCTTCATGTTCCTCCTCCCCATCCTTTACACCATCCCACACAAAGCCGAATCACCTTGGTGACAGCAGGGCTCAGTTCCCATATTCAACATGGTACAGAAGTTCCTGAACAGGTACAGATGAGATTTCAATACGCATGCTTGTGTCATTTGATACAACTTTGGCTGCTCAGTCCTTCCTATTTAAAGGAAAGGCATATATCCACGTCCCATCACTGTAACAAATTTTGCTACCTGGCATTTGAATTCCTGAGCCAAGGCTACTGAGCTGAGCTTATATTTGCTACAACATACTCTCGGTGCACCGAAGGGTCAGCCAATACAGGGTGACGATAGATCAAAGACTATGCTGCTGATTTAAAGTTATTTAAAGTAAAAAGAACCCCTGTCACCCCAATCTGTTGAAAGTACATAAGGGTGATGAAGGGAAAGCACAGCCAAGGGGAATGTCAGCAGGAAATAAGGACAGAGGAGGTGGAGAAGACTGTTTATACTTCTTCTAATAAGCCTATAAACCCTGGCTATATCTCTGCATGCATGCATTTCTTTTGCTGATATAGAATGCATACTCCATGTAATGTTATTCTTGTGAGCCAGGAAAATCTGCATGTAGTACAGCAGGAGAATGCTAATGACCTTCAGCCAAGCTGGAATCCAACACTACTTCCCTTTATCAAAGGTAGACTTCAGAGTGAACAGTCAACCTTGGGGTTTCTTATAGAGTTAAAAAATCAGTGAACACAACGTGACCACACACATCCCTGTTTGTGCTAAGTGTCCCCCAGCTGCACAGTTGTTGATAACCCCTCCCAAATATCCCTCAGGCTACAGAACAGGTATTTTTCAAGCAGCACTTCGTCAGTAAGAGAAATGCAATTTCAAGCCCATTCAAGTGATGAACACTTGAAGCATGGATGGGTTAAAAAGCTCAGCCAACACAGGCTACTAAATCATTGACATAACTGCCAGCAAAACATCTGTATTCCATCTCCCCACACCTGTTCCCACCAGTCTGTGGGGACAGTCCCTGCTTTGTCTGACCCACATCTCTGATAGAAGCCATGTTGCCCAATCACACTGTTAAAAACATTTGAGATATTTAGTGCTATTTCAAATGAAAGAGCAACTAATAGAAGTATTCCAGACAGGTGGAAAAAACAACAGCAACTGACAGACTTTACACTCCTGCCTTATCAGTAAATGACAAAAAAACCTTGAATTGAATGAAAAGCTAGGTCAGCACTTGCAATGACTGTCTTCTTAGTTTATGAACCAATATAGAAGAAACGGAGAACAGATTACTCCTAATTTGCTTTATCTTTGCATTCCTGATCTATTGATTATAATAATTGTAGGAGCTATCATCCCATTAGCCACAATTATTACCATACAGACAAGATGCAAAAGTCAGTGGATTTGAGCAGTTTTATTTCCAGAGTGCTGGTGTATTGCAGTCCTGCACATTTCAGAGGCAGAGAAAGAAAAAAAGAACACTTCCATGCCATTAAGTTCAAGCAGATTTTCTCATCATCATTACAGAATTTAAACTTTCAAGCCCATCATGTCCACACCAATGACATTTAGGACTGAACCCTGGAGAACATTTCAGAAGTTGTCAAGGCTGGGTCCAGATCACTGTCCTAATTTTGAGAAAGCCTCTAAAATGATGGAAAACTTTAAGGTCATTGTCGTCTATCAAACACACGATGTAGCACTGCCTGAATATTGACGACAGAACTTAAAAATCCTGCGTTCTTCCACTGAACTGATGAGTAACCTTTCAAAAGACACTCAAGAATAAATCCACAGATTTAGCAACTAAAGAAACCTAAATCCTATTTAAGTCCATAGTTTAGATCTTCAAAAACTACATTAGGCTGTCACCAAGTTCAGATGATGTCAATATCCATAGGCAACCAGAGTTCTCCCTTTGGCCAAATCCACATACCTCTGCTTCTTGCACTAGTTTTAGCAGTCATTTCCAAACAGTATCCAATAGAAGAGCACCACAAAAACACAGTGACAAAAAAGCAGTGGCAACAAGCCCCAATTCTTCAACGCTTACAGGGTCAGCAGACTTCCCCAGAGTATGGCAAGTCCTAAGGCAAACCGCCTTATCAGATTGAGGGCATGCGGAACTACATTTGTATTCTCAAGAGTACCCTAAAGACATTACATCGCAGGAACTTATTTTCTGTAAGTGTAGATGAATAGCATTAAGTAGCATATGAACCAGAATCTGTTTTACCTTCTTCCACATTGACATTCTGAATACTAGATTACAGGATCATGATTGCCCTTGCTCAACAGCTAACACAGTGAATATCGACTTGGATGACAAAGAAAAGTAGCTTTGGCATGAAGAAGCAAGAGCCTCTTCCCATCCCCAAAGCCTGAGGGTGCATCCCTTCTGAAGGTTCAAATTTAGAACACACAGTTTGGGAAAACTAAAATTACAGGGGTTGTGTCAAACTACTGTTTCTCTTTCCCAGTCATCCTCTGACTTGCCTGTCTAACTCCAGGAGAAAAGCCAGAGTTGAAAGCACCTTCTCTTCTCAGTGCTGACAAAACCAGTGAATTTAAGATGTGGGCAGAATTCAGGGTCTGCTCTTCAGCATGCTCTACTTGACTGCCTTGAATTGGCTGTTTCTAAATCTTATTCTGTGCTTTTTCTGGGAACATAGATGACTGCTGAAGGGATGATGATTCTTGTAAACAGCAGCACTGATGCCTTCAAATTGGCACAGGGAATGTGCATACCCACACTTTTGTGACCTCTATTTTCATAACTCTTGATTTATTTTCCTCCACTTTAAAAACACTAGTAATGGTTATTACTAGTTTTAAAATACTAGTAATGTTTTATACATTGCTTTGAGATCCTTGAACAAAACAAAAACCTTTACATCTGCATGCATTTATTACTGAAAAAAAAACTTAAGTCTGTTTCTTCTCTTTACTGGGAAGCAATCTGCAAAACACATTCCCAAAATCTGCACCTTGATCATGCAATATTTTATCTACAGAAATGCAGACCTCCAGTTGTTAGGGTTTTTTGCTTGAGTGGATAGGAGACATCAGAAGAGGGAGGGAAAAAAAAAACAAACAACAAGCCACCAACAAACTTTTCTTGAGAATCTGGGTTTTAATACATTCCTTTCCTGCTCCTCTAGCTGTGAGTCACATATAAGTAAGTGGTCTTCCATAGCAATGTATGTCCAGATAATACTAACATAAGTCAATAGTGGATATATTTTGCTTTTATTTCTAATATGCCATTTAATCCTTCTTTTAGGTAGAAAAAGAGAACCTGAGCTGCATACAAATGGATCAGAGTACCTCATGTTTACTGTTAAGCATGAATTAAATCTGAGTAGTTTGGCATATCACTGTAATAAAAAAGGCACCATTAATAAGATTTCATTAAATGGAGAGCTTATGTGTAACAGCCTTATATCAGATATGTGAAAACAGAATTTCATAACAAGGCTGGGAGAAGTATTATCAAGGACCTAAGTAGAAAATCTGTCTTTCTTGATACTGGAGGAATTTATATCTGAAGAGTGTTCTTTCCTATTGAGATCTTCATTGACTTGTACAAAAATACCTCTTTTAATCTCAAATCCCCACTGGCATTTTCATATAAGCACTGAAAATGCTATTGGGCTTTAGAG
Organism: Micropsitta finschii; assembly: GCA_034783455.1. Lineage (NCBI taxonomy): Eukaryota > Metazoa > Chordata > Aves > Psittaciformes > Psittacidae > Micropsitta > Micropsitta finschii. The sequence continues at coordinate 6,439 of JAVHNF010068618.1, read as the reverse complement.
ATTTAATTTAATGAAGGAAAAGTATTTCTATTAAAGAGTGTAATTTTTTTTTTATTTTATTTTTCTTTAAACACAACATCTTCTGAGAAACCAGGGAAACGGGATTATTTTAAGCTCTGAAAAACTGACTAACCTGTGCCCTTGTAGAACTCCTGCTTCACAAAGAAAGCTTAACAGCTGTGGCAAAGCCTGTAGGTGCGCTTGAAAAGGAACCCACATGTCCCAAGTCACATACACACCGAGAATGCCAAGCCTGGAGACAGTAACAGAAAAAGAGGAAAAGAAACATCCCCGTGCAGTCAGGTTGTTTATGCTAAACTGCTGCATCATTAAGCTCCATTCTGAAATGTCAAAGATGGCAAAAACTCACCGAATAGCTACTAAATCTTCTGCATTAATGGACTGATCCTCCCATCTATTCACGTCAAAAAGTATTAGGTCTGGCTGGGTAGGTAACAAATTCACTGCTGGGGTAAATGAAAGCCACTCCATCAATTTGGACAAAATTGCATCCATTCACTCCTGTGATGAGATAGACTGAATTGTGCAATACAGGATTTCCTTCATATTAATGACTGCTCTTGTGAGGATAAAAACCTTGGGTTTATCTGTGGATCAGCCATGTCTTTATTGTATGAATATTCATTACAAATATAAATTCCTTTTCATATTGAGAAAGCAAGTGCACTTGACACCAGGAGGCCTCTCAACAGGACACTGCCAGGGTTGACAGGCTCAACAGTAGACATAAATTATAGCAGTTGCTCTATTTGTGTGCAGAGCTTACACAAAGTTAAATTTCCTCTATTTATAGAAAAAGGGCTATTAAAAAAATAAGGGTCCTAAGTGAAAAATAGTCCAGAGTACTGAGTTATAGCAATGCAAACCCTAAAATAAGTTACCTACTACAGCAACAGTTGGGCCAAGGAACAGTATGAAAAAGTACTGTGACAGGAGAAAAGGATAATCCAGAAATCAATATCTAAATTCTCATAAGATTCACTAATCTCATATTTTGACAGCTTACTCCGTAGAGGGGCTGTTTATGAAAGAAAGCACAGCTAATAGGGCACCCAAACACCAACACAGACAAGGAAAAGGGTCATCTCCTGTTTCTGAAGTGAAACAACCTTGACAAAAGGAGAGACAGAGTCCAAAGGATTGTGGTGAAAAACTAGTTACCCATATCTGGCTGATGCAGTTGCTATAGGTTTCAACAGCCCTTCAGCTTCAGTTCTCTTTCCTATATGTAGCTGACTAACTTTTCCATTTACATTTTCAGGCCTTTTAGGTAAGTAATATTTCTCCCTTAGCATGAAATTGTGGACAAAAGAGATAATTTCATCATAGACTTCAACAGATCTATGATTCCCCTGTGTGCTTATAGACTAGCTGGTACAGCAGTGTGTTACTATTTGAAGTTTCTGTGACTAACAACAAAGTAAGCCTAAACTGCAAATTAGGAATTCACATAAACTTGCTGCACCAGGTAGATGGTGGGTGTCAGAGAAACTGGTGGTTCATTTCCAGAGGTTAAAAAGCTTAGCAGAAATAACTTAAATGAAACAAATCTGGGTAATCTGGGCAACCACTTGAAGTATTTGGAAAAGCGAATGTTTCATCTGTAGATCTCATGCATAAAAACAATTCTTATTTAAACCTAATTAAAAGCAATTAAAACCTAACATAAAAGTGATGAAATAGATCATCCTTAAATTTTTGTTAAAGTAAACGTATTATTTGGTGAGTATTTTGACAGCTACACAACCAAGCTGGACATACAACAATATTACACTGACTGCCTCAATCTACTTTTTGGGGTGGGTACAGGCAAGCATGATAGATCATAATCTGATTTCATTCATTGCTCTTCAAATAGTCCCATGCAGGTGGGCAGCTCAAGTGCAAAGACAGACATAATTTTGATGTTTGGATTAACAAGTACCCAGATGTTCCCATTTTTACTCAACTGCTACCCAAAAGTATGCAAATAATCAGAAGAGAACTTTCTGGATTTGTATGAAAGCAATCAGTATTACCAGTGTGCTTTCAAAGTGGCCTTTCTGGCCTCTCACTAAAAGAAATTACGCATGCACTGAGTTATGCTCTGCATAAACACATAGTCATTCCCCAAATGCTGTTACAAAACTGGCAGAATATTTCCATTCTTCTACAATCTAAGCATAAACAGGAGAATAGAAATCTGATTTGATCAGATATGATTGGTAAGACAGACGTCCATCTAGCCTCCTGCTTTATCTGCAGCAATAGTCACTGTTAAATACCTATGAAATAAGAAAAACACATTGTACACAGAAAAAAATCTTTCCCCAGTGATTCTCTCCCAGATTCTGGTAATTAGGCTTTTTACTATTTTATTTGTTTTAAAACATCGTTTTTTTCTATCAGAATCCAGACTTACTGCCTACCCAAACCAAGTTACCCAACTTCTGATTCAGAACCATTCTGAAAAACATTGACATCCCAGTCATGAACAGCTTCAAACTTCAGATACAGGTGAAAACTTCACAAGTGACCTCTGTCACTACAGAGAACCAAACAAAAATCCCAGTACTGTAGAAAAGAAAACCCAGACACTGGGTCAGGTTCAAAGCATGAGGGACCATCCTTCAGCCAGCATAAATTGTTACCACTCCATTGAAGCCAATGGAACTATGACTGCTTGCCTTAGCTAAGAAACTGCCCTGAGTCACTGGCTCATCTCTAATGGCACTGCCAGGGGACAAGGTGGGTGGAAGGGAGAAAACAGGCAGGAAGGAAGGTTGATGTAGAGCTGTATATATTTTTTAAAGAAGCTGGCAGCGTCAATAGAAAACCTCTCTCTTCCCCTGCATTCTTATGCAAAGCTCAGATCTGAAGGTTACCTGCTTCCCCAGTGACTTGAAATGGAATTCTTCATAAAGTAATCTCTTCAATCTGTCTCTTCGCCTATTTACAGAGCACAAAAGTAACCATAAAATGCCACTGTTTTTTTAGCAAATCTAATCTGCCCTTCCAGTAATACCAGGCCACAGAATCATCTCTTTTTCTCTTTGACAAACGTGGAATTATTGGCAGGTGATCATTCAAAAAAAAAAAAAAAAAAAAGCATGTCTCTACATCGGATAAATAGCACTAAAGGCAAATATAAAACATGGCACACTGAGCATAGGCAATAAGAGGCTAATATCTCTGCCCAGTGACGTGTTCTGCAGAGTTAGTGACACAGAGCAGCCCATCATTTTCTTTACGCAGCTAATGGCTCTTCCAGTCTTCTTTACCACTTCAGTTTCAGACAAGGAAAGAGGAAAAAAAAAGAGACAATATGAGAAAACTATTTATTTTTTCATAAAGGGCAAAAGAATATCAAGGTCCTAACAAAAGGTAAGCAGAGAAATAGTCTGGTTTTGGACAAGTCTTGTTCAAGGTAATGCAAGATCTCTTTATAGAAGCAAGTCGAAGATTTCTAGAGGGGATGTTTCACTCAGTTATCTGTGGTAGACAGAGTCTAACTGAAGCTCAACAAATGCAGGATGCAAACAGTAAAGACAAGAGACAAAATAAGCATCTATTCCAGACTCCTAATTATCAAGGACTAGGAGAGGAAGAACCTGTCCTTGGAAAATCTGAAGCACCACTAAGTTCAGCAAGAAATAACAAGCAGCCAAAATGAAACAGTGACAGTCTCAGTAGGGATGCCACTTCTGCAGCAGGCATGAACTGCAGGAGTGCCAGCACAGCGGCAACCAACCTGATGTGACCACTGAAAAGCACAACACAACTCTTCTCCCTGAAGTAAAGTTTCACTGCATGACTGAGCAACCCATAACCATATCTGGGTCAGGGACACTGCTTAGATCCTAAACTCTGAAGAGAACTATCCTTTCTCACTCAGCTTGACTTTTACAGCTAGGAGCCCTGGATGCCTTTAGAGCGCTGACATCAGTGAGGTTTGTACGTTGGTCCCAGCAGTGAAAGAGCACAGAGCCAAGCTGATGTGAGACCCCTTTGCCAGTACTAGCAACAAATGTCACACGCAAAAAAGGTCACTTAAAGCCTCAGGCAGAGGAATGGAGAGTTCCTCTGGCTCCCTGGAAAAGTACAGGAGAGCAAAGTCTGGCAAAGGAAGTCCTAAGGCTGCAGGAAATAAATTAGGCAGGAACTCATCCAAGAAGATACTCAACAGCCTCTGTCCCTTCTGAATCCATGGGATTTAGATGATAAAGGAGAAGCCAGGCACCTAACTGCCTTCTTGTACTCTGGCTTTCAACCAGGACTCATCCCACCCGGCTTTAAGTATTTAACTAATGAGCCAGCTGGCTCCAGAGGGCAAAGCAAGTGTTAGTGGGATCACGCACCCTCTGCAGCTTCCAGCCTCCTTGCACTGACTGCAAAGTGATCATGGAGTTTCAAACCTGGGAAGCTTAAATAAATGTTCATATCTAGCTATGATGAATCTGTAGTTTATTCTATTTCCCTTAGAACCCCTTGTTTCTAGCCAGGGTAGGAGCAAGGGGAGGAGTTCACTGCAATGTTAAACCCTACTAACCTGGCCCAAAGAGACCAGGAGTGGAAATTATAATGGAAATACCTTTAAATTGGGTAATCCATGATTTGAAAGAAAGGGGGATGTTCAGGATAGTGGAATAAACTTGATTTAGACTATCACAGGACATTGAGTATATTTGTTAGGTGGAACTGCTTTCCTTATTTAAACTTTTTAAATGGTAATGCAGATTAAGCCCCATATATGGCTAGGGAAAGTTTAAAATATTATTTCAGGTGCTATCTATGGCAAGATTTAGCCACAGATATTAAAATCTGAAAAATCTGTGAAGAAGAGCAGGAATAAATTAAAAAAACATTTCTGTGTAGAGAAGTGTTCACAATGCTGTGTCTTCAAATTTTCACAGAAGTGACAGGTTTTTAAATGAATACAATAATTTAAAAGTCAAAATACATAATACATCTGATGGATAAAAGAAGCATGGCTGTGTTTATACCATTATATATAAAGAAACATTGATGAAGATGTATTGGTGACAGATTATCAGGAGATAGTAATTGATAAGAAACTTGCAAAAAAACCCAGAGGAAGTAGTGACTAAGTACCAAGCGAAGAGATGATAAGCTGATAAGCAGGGGCTTCCTAGTGAGAAAGAGGAAGGGATGAAGGAAGGAAGCAAGCAAGAAAGCAAACAAGGAGGCAAGCAAAGGTGGATTTACACGAGGAGATCATAAGACAAGTTGCATATGTTGCCCAGAGACATGCTTTCTCCTTCCTCGGAAAATTTCAAGATGCAAGTAGAGTAAGCCTTAATCAACCTGATCTAATTTATAGCTGCTGGCCCTGCTTTGAGCATGAGGCTGCGTCAGAGACCTCCTGAGGTTCATTCCAACCTGAGTTATCTTACAATTCTAAGATCCCAAATCCCAGTATTAAGAAGAATAAATTGGATGTAAAAGTAGCAAGGGTGCTGTACCAATGATAAAGGAGTGGCCTATAAATAGTGTGTCCTTTATGGAAAATAGCTGTGCCTGCATTAATCATTATTGGATAAATATAACTGCATCCATATCCACACTGGGGCAGCTACACAGTCTTGCCAGAACAGTTAATACAGTCCAAATTTCTAAGTTAAAAAAGCCCTAGATTGCCAAGGAACAAAAAAACACCACCATAGCTCTACTGTAAAGAAACAATTTACTAAAATGCCATCATCATACATCAGCTACTAATCTTTAAATAGTAATGCTTACTAAATGTTCTTGTGCCTCCTAAACAAGACAAAGACAGGATATAAACACATTGCTAAATCACTTAAGCAGTAAGTTACAGTGTATGACATTCAGCCTGAGCAAATACTGATGGCTTGGAGTTCACAGTAAGAACACAGATTAGCAGGAAGGTACATTTCTTTATGTAGGAAAGCAGGTCCCTCATATTCCCTTTAGTTTTAAGAGAAAGAAAACTCTAAAATTTTTCTGAACCTTCATATACTTTATAAATCAGGTACCTCTTCTAAACTTACCTGATCGTGGTTAATCGTGTTCAAATGCTGAATCTCTTTTGGAACGGTTTCTAAAGTTCGGAAAAGTTGCATGAGAGTGTCCTTTAGACTTATATGACGACACCTCAAGTAACGGTTTCTTAATACACTGTTTTGAAAATGCTGGTTTATGTAGGAAAAAAAAATGCCAGATCTATACACTATACCTAACTGCCAATGAAGTTCCTAAATCATTCAATCTTTCTACCTAATATAACAAAATAATGATAAAACCTAAGATGTCTTCAAGAACATAAATGCAGACACGTAATTTTAAATATATCCAGTATTATACCATTAGTTTCTATGTTTGGGTTTAATTCTTCTTCACAATAAATTTAGTTGCATGAAGTGAAGGTGTTACAAAAAAATATTGTAGCAGTTGTCAG
>JAVHNF010068612.1:119039-145410 GCA_034783455.1 Micropsitta finschii | reverse complement strand
GTCCACCCATCAAATTGATGTCTCTCCAATTTAGAGACAAGGATGTCGTGTGGGACAGTGTCGAAGGCTTTGCACAAATCCAGGTAGATGATGTCAACTGCTCTGCCCCTGTCCATCAGTTCCGTAGCTCCATCATAGAATGTAAGTGAAGAGGAATTATTACGGTCAGCACATCCACCTTCACAATAGAGATAGGTTAGGTTAGTTAACTGAATAGCATTCTTAATACTGAAACTTCCAGTTAGGTGCCTCTGTGGTGAGTTGTTGAGGTGGAAATTTGATGCTTATCAAGATATCTTTGTTTAGAGGAAAGAAAAGCAGCCATCCTTGCTGGAAGGTACAGCTGTAGCCTGTTTTCAGACTAGAACAGATGTTCTGGAGACAAGAGTATTGTGCATGTCACAGGGAGTTCCTATGATGTGGGAAGTAATTTAGACAAGTACAGAATCCAGACTTTTTTCAAACTGTTAGCTTGAACCAGGTGCTTCACTCATTTCTTCTGCAGACATTAAACACTTGAAGGCTTAATCCAAATCCAGTTGATATTAGCTGAACCTTATATTACTTGGTGGAGTTGGGGTTTGTTGAAGTATTCAGCTGAATCCTGTAGTACACTACAGTCGTTCCAGGCCCTTTTCTTCAGCCTGCTGCTCTCTTCTGCCTAATGCATACTATGTCCTCATTGCATGCAAGCTACCAGCAGTGATACAAATTATTATTACTGCATGCCAACACTTTCGGTATTACACTTTACTGGATATTTTTACAAAATAAAAGCTTTAGTAAATGAAGTAATTATGTTTCTGCTCTAAATACTTGAGAGGAGAGGAAGTAAAAACCCCACAATCTTGCAAATATAAAAGCAGTGAAGAGTTATAAACCTGAATTTTTCAGAAGCTCCATTGGACCATGAGATGACTTTGTTATCTCACTACAGTATTGCTTCGAAAACCCAGTACTTATAATTTAGGTTTCAACATTAACTGTTGCATTACTGATGATTTTGACAGAAACATAAGTCTGCTCTGAAGTTTGCATCGCAGAGTAAGTGTTTGGACTAAGTTTAGTTGAGAAGGATTTTATGACTGTCCTGGGCAAGCAATTTCATTTGTTGCCTGACAGATGACAGGAAGTTCCCCAACTTTAAATCTAACTTTCTGTTAGTTGTAGCTTTTTAAAAGTATGGACTGTCTGCTTCAAACGGTTTTATTTTCAACTTGCACATGATCATTTATGCCCACATAACTATTGGCATTTTATTTCTTCATTTCTTTCTTTTGTCTGAAGTGTCATTCGAGGTACAAACAAGCCACCCCTCTATCTGTTCATCTTACACAGAACTTGGGGGGACAAAGATGAAGGTCTCAGACACCTAGATGCCTGCATATATATGTGTGCGTGTGTGTGTGTATGAGTCTTTGGTTTTAATAAGAGAAAGCTCAGGTGCAATGACAGTTCAGCAAGCTGGGTGATGTGCCATTATTGGAAACACTTCTGTATGTTGTCATTGCTGATTGCAGCAAAGTGCATTTTCCTTCAAGGTTATATAAAGTTCATATGATTTCAGAGACACCAGGATGGTATTGACAGCTAAGGGGCTTTCTTCTTTGCAAATCTTAGAAAATGTATAGAATGCCTGTTGGCATTAAGCAGTGTTCAGATTTTTAGGTTGGGGTATTGTGGCACCACATTCTGCTCCCTTAGCTCTCTTTTTTGTTATATCAATATATGCTGTCACTCTGCTGGCCTGCTTCCCTCTCCTCTGTGCCACAGAAAGCTGTTTTGCTGTGGATAGACTATCTAAAGAGGAAAAGGCAAGTGTCCTCCATGCATGGTGCACCTCCAAATATTTAGAAAATGCACCAGTCTCTCCAAGAAAGTAGGTACTGCTTTGCAGCATATCCTTAATTCTTGGCATTTTGTCTAGATATCAGAGAGTGAGATGAAGAACTCACATTGCAGTTGTATAAATAAATCAGAAAGGTGGGATATTCATGTGATAGTGCCATCTATTAAGTACCAGTTGTAATTACCTAGCTTAAGGAATGATCCAAGATGACCGATTAGAGTTTCCATGCTTGAATAATTCTCTGTATCACAGTCCTGATGCCGTTTCTTTTGTATTTGATTCCAGGAGCTTCTGGAAGTGGGAAAAGGGAATCCGGTTGTGTAACAGCAGCCCTTGGCAACACATGGAGTCACAGCGTCAATACCAGGCTCATACTACAATATCATGACTTGCTGACAAGACAGGTGAGAAAAGAGAGTTTGATTAAAGCTACAACAGCAGTGCTCAGTCAGATGGGCTGTGTCCTTCAGCCTCTGTGTTTATGCCACATTTGTTGAGAACCTGGTGCTCTACAGCCAATTGGTTATTTGGTTCGGGGGGCTAGTCAGTGTCCTTTGTTTTTCAGGGATGGCAAATCCTCCAGTGCCTCCCTGCGTTAGAATGGGCTTATCTTAGTCACAGGACCTAGTGTTGGCCTGGTGGCACAGGCATACAAGCTCCTTGAACTTTTAGTGCATTTCATGTTGTGGAGATGAATGGTGATCCCTAAAGTAATTCCTGCACAGGGTTTTTGGGGCAGGAGTAGGAGGCTAGTGCTTTCATTGCCATGATTTTTTTGCTGTCATCCTTTCCGTTCTTTGTGCCAAACTTCAGCTGTGACTGTTAGGACAGGGAGCACTGTGTCTTCTGCAGCTACTGCTTGCAAGTTTAACTTGCTGCCTGCCCAGCAAGCTTAACTTTGAGCAGTAAGTGTGGTACCAATTTTCCAGAAGTATGCCTACAAAAAGAAGAGCACTTACCCTTTTTGTTAAGAGACTTCATGTTTTCGAGTGAAACGGAGTATCATTTTAGACTGCAGTCTTCACCTCTTAATTTAAAAAAAACTGTGAAAAACTAGGAAGCAAGGCATTGGGGGTTTGATTGATGGAATAACGTTTTTCTGTTTTTAAAAACACTATAAGCCATGATTTCATCTCTCCCTTGGGATATCTGTGGTTATAATCTCTTTTGGCTTTGTCTATTCTGTTTTTGCATTAATGTAACTCTTTCCAAAGGCTATGACCCTCAGTCTTAATGTTATTGATTTTCTGCCTGTTGAAGTAGAGACTTGTCAGAAAAATTTCTCCATGAGATTTGTGCCATCTTTCACCTGTAGCATTACTGCTCATGTACGTTCAAATTAGTGCTCCTGGTTTTACTGTCACAACACGAGGTTTCTCACTTTTAGGTTTCAGTCTTTAGAGCTCTCAGGCTCTAAAGACTGAGGAGCCTGAGGAGAGCATGCCATCCCATTTCATTCTGCTCATTAGAAGTAAAACTATAATGATGGCACTTCTGTTCCTGCAAGTAGGTACTATGAAGCAGTGGTACTCCCTGGACTCTGGTAGCAGGCTAAGTGTGTCAAATGCAGATAGAAAAGTCATCTTCTGGACTCTCTTCTAAAGACTGTGCACAGTTGTATCAAAACTGCTGCTGATCTTATAAGTTCTCTGTGTTCTGGTCTGTAATGAGTTCTCTTTTTCTACATGTGTGTGCAAAATACAAAACTGTTCACAAATTTCCTGGATCGCTTTGGAGTATGTGAGAAGTGGAGCTGGCAAAGGGAAAAGGGCAGAAACTGGGCTCTGTGCTAATTCGTGATGCTTAAAGTCAGCTAAAAAGGATTAAGAACATTCCTCTGGTGGTGGAGAGATGAAGCAGTTTTCCTAAAGAACATTAGATATAGTTTTTCCTGATTTTGTTTGAGAATAGATGGCAAGTGTATGAAATGTTGTTTTCAGTCTTTTAAAATTCCATTATAAAATATATACTTTGGTCTCCTTAAAAAAACACCCAGAGTTTTACTCTGTTCCTAACTGGATTTATCAGGTGCACCACTTTGCTTGCATGTGAAGCCACAGGCTCATTCTGTTTTAGTTAAGCAAAAGAACAGAATGTACAGTGAGTAAAAACAACCCCAAAGTAAGCATTAATATATATTATTAAAACCAAAGTAATTTGAAACAGAAGTGTGATATAAATAGTGATATGTCTGTGAAGCCCATGACTGAAATGGGATTTATCCATGGTGTGCTGTAAATATTTTCCTGTTGCTGATAGCCGTGTTCTTTTTTTTCAGATAAATTCTCTTTTCTTAGAACTGTAGAAATCTTTCAGCTAGACATGAAGTTTCCAGTTAGAGGAAGGCATCTAGAATTGCAGTGTAGCAGCACTGTATTGATCAAATTACTGTAGTTTTACACACATAAGTTCTTTTATAATTGCTTTATAGCCACTTTCAGAAATGAATTTTGAATAAAGGTACCTCAGTTCTTGAGATGCCATTTCAGTCATCGTAAGGTGGTTCTGCCAGGAGGTATTGGATATCAGTGCTTTGAAACTCAGCACTTTTTAAGGAAGATTAACTTGGAGGTTCAAAACTTCTCAAGTCAGTAATCACTTCTACAAATTCTCATATTACTGTATTAAAAAAAATAATAATAAAGGAAAAAGGAAGCCTGTGATTATCTGTGTAGTCTTGGTTTTAAAGTGAAAATCTGCCCTAGGAAATTACTGAAAGCACACAGTTGTTGTAGAGATTTGGGTGAAAAGTACTGCAAAACCAGGTTTTTCCTGCCTTTCATGATTTGTAACCCTGCAGAATCAATATAGTGTAAGGAATAACCTGTGTTTTGTTCCGACTGACACAGTGGACACAATTTTTTCTTTCAAAAGCCAAAATTAATTCTTTCTTCGGTCACTTGACCTCCTGAAGATGTTATTCCTGGCTCTACTTTCTCTCTGTCTTTCCCCGGAGGTGCTGGGGCAGTGGTGACAGTCTGAGCGATCCTCTCCTACATCCAGCTTCTGTGGTAGTAGAACCAGTGTGCTAATCTTTGTTGGGAAATCCTACCCATTGAAAGTACCTCTTGAGATGCATGGGGCCACAAGGCCCAAGGGTGGTATTCTTCAAAACATGAAGTGATAATGTAATTGTTAAAGAGGATTCAACAAAGCAGTTTTCCAGAACTATAGTATTTTCTGGACAGAAGAGGTCACCGGGCTCCTAGTGTTCTTAGTCATGAAGGCTGCTCTTTCCAGGATAGCTTGGGGGTGTAGTCCCTGTTCCTGAAACTTTGGGGAATGCCAGGGCTGCAGGTGGCAGAATGAGTATGCAATAAATCTAGGGAAAGTAAACATAGAATTCCTACTCCGGATTTTATTTTTTTTTTAATATATTAAGTAAAAGATCCCTTTATGTTGTTTGTCCAGCAGACATTTTTCAGCCAGCTATCCCTTTTTCCACCCCACTCTCCGTATGAACATTAATAAGACAGCAGCCAATTCAGCAAAGTAATGGTATTTCTGGGACATCCTGCCTGCTTTAAAATCAGTTAGGTTTCCTTTATTGCTTGGATGGGAACAGGTTTCTGAACAAACACATGAACTTTCCTCTTTTTGCCCACTTCCAGAAGCCAGTGTTCTGGTCTCTGTTTCCTCCAAGACAGAAGCAATGCAACTAGGGGAGGGCAGAAGGAGGTTTACAGTCTGCATTTAAATTCGTTATGCCATCAAACCCCACAGGTATAGACAACAGTAGGAGTCTTTTAACTACTGAGGTGAGACTGAGCTGCACATGTTCCACATGTTCCATAAAAGGTTGGGAGAACATGGGAAAATGTAACTGTTTTGCATAAGTGCGGTTTATGAAGGGAGTTTATTATTATCTTTATGGATACTGATACTTTGTTGTCCCTAAGCACTCTTACGAGTAGCTGACCATAACATTTGGTACAGTTGACCATAACATTACAGTTGACCATAACATTTTGGTAGTTGACCATAACATTATGTGCAGTTTTCCTGAAAACTGCACATAAACATGCAGACTCTTCGAATTTGGGCTAAAACACTAGAAACTGTCAGCCTCCTCAGTTACACTTATGTGTATAATTATCCTTCTTTCCTGAGCTGGAGTCAGCAGGCTCCAAGGTTACTGTGTTCATGTGTGCTCAGCTGTCTTCGGGGAACAGCATGGTAGGGTTTAATACGTTGACATGCTATATTTAATGTTTTGTTCTCTGCTGGAGACAGTGTGCTGGATTAGGTGAAACACTGGCCAGATCTGGTATGGCAACTTCTATGGGCCTGGTTTATTTGATAGTTTTCATGGGATTTGTGAGACTCATAGTATTGTGTTAATGTCTGTAATGTGTTTTGAAATTCTCAGATGGAAAGTGCACATAGATTTGTTATTTTATAACAAATCAGTGTTTTCCTATGGTATTTTCAAGAAAGAAAATTTAGAATCATAGAATAATTCAGTTTGGAAAAGACCTTTAAGATCAGCGAGTCCAACCATTTACTGAGCACTGCCAAGCCCACCACTAAACCATGTCCCTAAGCACCACATCTACGTGTCTTTTAAATACCTCCAGGGATGGTGATTCAACCACTCCCCTGGACAGCCTGTTCCAATGCTTGGCAATACTTTAAATGAAGAAATCTTTCCTTAAATCCAGTCTAAACCTCCTCTGGTGCAAGTTGAGATTGTTTCCTCTTGTCCTATCACTTGTTACTTGGTAAGAGACCAACACCCACCTCGCTCCATCTTCATTTCAGGTAGTTGTAGAGAGTAATAAGGTCTCCTTTGAGCCTTTTTCTCCAGGCTAAACAACCGCAGTTCCCTCACCCATTCCTTATAAGACAGTGCTGAGTACAGAGGGATGACCACTGCCCTGGTCCTGTGGGCTACACTATATCTGATACAGGCCAGGAGGCAGTTGGGCTTCTTATTTGCCTGAGCACAAGCTGGCTTATGTTCGGCCAAGTCCCTTTCCACTGAGCGTATTTCTAGTCACTCTTCCCCAAACCCATAGCTTTTCAAGGAGTTGTTGTGACCCAAGTGCAGGACCCGGCACTTTGCCTTGTTGAACATCATAGCATTGGTAACAGCCCATTGATGCAGCCTGTCCAGATCCCTCTGCAGAGCCTTCTTAACCTCCAGCAGATCAACACTCCCACCCAACTTGGTGTCATCTGCAAACTTACTCAGGGTGCACTCGATCCACTCATCCAGACCGTTGATAAGGAAGTTAAACAGAACTGACCCTAGCACTGAGCCCTGGGGAACACCACTTGTGACTGACCACCAATTCCATTCCCACTATTCTTTGGGCCCAGACAACCAGCCAGTTTTTTACCTAGTGAAGAGTATGCTTGTCCAAGCCATGAGCAGTGAGTTTCTCCAGAAGAATGCTGTGTCAAAGGCTTTAGTAAAGTCCTGGTAAACAAAATCCACAGCCTTGTGCTCACACACTAAGCGGGTCACCTTGTCACAGAAGAAGATCAGGTTAGTCAAACAGGACCTGCCTTTCATAAACCTATGCTGACTGTCCCTGATCACCTGGCTGTCCTGTATGTGTTGTGTGATGGCACTGAAGGTGATCTACTCCATAACCTTCCCTGGCACTGAGGTCAGACTGACAGGCCTGTAGTTCCCTGGTTTCTCCTTCTGCCCCTTCCCATAGATGGGCATCACATTTGCTAACCTCCAGTCCACTGGGACCTCCATAGTTAGCCAGGACTGCTGAAATAGAAATTGTTTTCTTCTATTAGTTTTGTAGCAGTTATAGCTACCTACTGAATGATGGAAAGTGGCTTGGTGAGCACTTCTGCCAGCACCCTGAGTACCCTTGGGTAGATCCCATCCAGCCCCACAGACTGATATGTGTCTAAGTGGTGTTAACAAGTTGCTAACCATCTCCCCTTGGATTATGGCAGCTTCTCTCAGCTCCCCATCCCTGTTTTTCAGCTCAGGGGGCTGGATACCAGAGAAGAACTGGTCTTATTATTGAAATATGGGCTGAAGCTTTCAAGCTGTACCAGGTGTGCTGCTCTGCAGCAGTTTTCCTGCTTCAGGTAAAATGTTTCAAATGCATAAGTATATGTTGACTCATTCTTAAAAAACAAAAGTAAACAAAACCCCTTCTCTCATTCAGATTACTGCCAGGCATAACTTTTGTGCTGTCCTTGGTTACAGACCAGCTGTTTTGTCTCGCTCTGCTTACTATCGTATGAATAAGCCCTGAATAAGCATTCCAAAATTGCAATGGTGAAGTAACCATGGTACTTGCTGGCGAAGAGAAAAGCTGGGAGAGAGCCAAGGGGAATGGGGATGAAATTTGACATTTATGTGACCTGCTAAGGCCAGCTGCCATGATTCTTTACCTTAAATTTGTTGTATTTTTAGTGAAGCAGTTCTTTGAAATTGTACAGATGTTTGGCTGTAACTCTACCAGTCATTATGAAAATATATTGAAAATAGAAAAAATGTAACTTGTTGCAGTTGTGATGGTTTCAGAGCATAAGTGAGACCAGATTTATCTCTCCCCATAAAACATTGAAAGTAGTTACTATGTGGACTTTCTGGCTGTTGGATAGCTGTCCCATTTTAAAGATAAAATCAGGTGAGGTTTTCATCCATAAAAAAGGGAAGCAAATAAATTACGGTAAATAAAACAATTTCAAACAAAGCATGTAGGCTGTGGAGAAGAGACATACACCAAGTCCTACTATCTGAGGTTAACACTTCCTAAATTTTGCCTTAATAATCTGAAGGATAGCAAGTACAGTAATGTTGTTTGGAAATGGCATCCAACTTTTTTGTGTCAAAACAGGAAAGGAGATTGTAGCCTCATACTTCCTATAAAGGGTTCTAATTACTTTGGTGAAATGGTAATATTTGCTGGGGAGAAAGAAGCAATGAAATGTAAGCAGACAGAACATGTTACGGGTTGGACTAGATGATCTGTAAAGGTGCCTTCCAACCAAACTATTCTATGATTCTGAGTACTGAAATCTCTCTGAGATGGGAAGAAGGTCTGATAGAAATAAAATGCAAACGGCATAGATGTGTTTTCGTCTATTAGCTTTGTAGCAGCTATAGCTACCTACTAAAGCAAATAGAGAAGAAATGCAGTGGAGAAAAAAAAATTAATAGAATTAAACATCATATTGGAGTTAGATGGGGAAGACAGAGACGGCCACTAGCATTGAGAAATGCAGACAGAAAGTTTTTTAACTACTTCAGTGAGAGCAGAGGAGAAGGTAGTTCAGTCTTTTACACCGTGGGCCAAGAAAGAGCCCATAGAGAACTGGGCAATGAAATCAGTTTGGTCAGAGGTGACTAGGGATGTGTGAAGGTTGACCATTGTCATGTGTGAGGCAAGAAGTATTGTCTTCTACTGATCTAGAAGCTGGGGATGCTCAGAAGTCCCAGTACCCCAAAGAAGTAAGATGAAAGATCTGTGTGTTTTTAGTGAAAGTATTAAGACAAGTGAAGTGCCATTCAGCAGCTGTGAGCCATGTTGGGAAACCCTGTCTGCACTACATGAATCGTGTGCATTGTACGGTCATGCAGATCATTTACACAGTACAATACTTTTTTTTTTCAAGTGTTTAGACATGAGAAAATCTGCAGATGGCTGTGGATAATGAGGTCCAGTAAGCAGTGATGGAAAAGATATGTGGCTATTGGATTGGTTTAAAATAGAAGTGGTGTAAAGTGTGTTCTAAGCCATCCTATTATATAACGTGATAAATATCATATGGAAAATCAGCACTGTGAAAACATGAAAAGATATTTTAATTTTTTTATTTAAGGTAAGCATGCAGGTTTGGAGTCATGCCAGGGATATTTTGCAGGAAAATAGAACTTTTTTTAAGGTGAGATTAGTTTTTTATGGTTCTCCATAAAAATAAATGGTGTTTTCCTAGTTTACTTCAGAGACTTCTGCCTCACCGCTGCTATTGTTTGGATGCTTTGAATTGAGACACAATCAAAGGTTGCTATGGCCTCAAATTTCCATGCATGTGTACAAGCTACATTATTTAAAATACATAAATGAGAAACTTAAGGGATTTTTCTGATTGAATAGATTCTAGACTAGACTGATAGCTCTTATGACAGAAATCTGTTGCTTATCAAGTGTAAGCAATAAGAACTTGAGTTGCATGTGAACAGGATGAAACTGGACACAATGCACAACTGCAGAATAAACATGATTATTGACACAGTATGATACTGACTCAATCCAGCAGAAGTGCCAAATGAAAGGGTGCCATAAAAATAAAGAAGGTTCACTAGGTCACCTTCTTTCTGGCTTGTGTGTTTGTTCATGTCTCTGTTTGCAGTAAGCTTCCTTCTTAATAAACTTATGGGGATAGTCACACAATATAAACATCACTATAGTCCTGTCTACATTAAATAGGACTGGATTTATGTCCCTCTTCTCTTAACAGGACACTTTTATATAAAGAAAAATATTTCCATCATTCTTGCACAAGAATTCATTTACTCTGGTGCTTTTGTAACACTTGTCAGTTTGTCTAAGAATCTAAATAGAAATGACAGGACACTAGATAAAATAGAAAAGGACAGAAAAAAAACTTTAGTTCATCTTTTTCTCTGACAGTTTTTTAATAAGCATTGCAAGTTTTCTTAATGAAGATTATTTTAATGTCAGATTGACGAAATATAACAGCAGCTGTGCAAACTTCAGTCTCATAGATCTGTAGCTCAGAGCATCCTAAACAGAGAAGCAGGAACAGCTCTGAGGCAGAGAGGCAAATTCAGTCATGAAGTTATACTGTGTCTTCCTATAGAGGCTGGGGGCACCAGTGGATACTCTTTGTTAGGCATCTTTGATAGGCTAGTCGGCTATGAGAGAAGACTCCTTTTTGATTGCTGCTAACCTATACCAGTTACAAGTTAACCATCTCATATTATATATTTTTTAATTACTATGCAAGCATAGTGATCCATAAGAAGAATGTGGACCTGCTTGAGTGAGTCCAAAGGAGGGCCATGAAGATGATCGGAGGGCTGGAGACAGTCTGAGAGAGTTGGGCTTTTTCAGCCTGGAGAAGGCTCAGAGGAGACCTTATAACAGTCTTCCAATACTTAAAGGGGGCCTACAAGAGAGCTGGTGAGGGACTTTTTACAAGGGCAGGCAGTGACAGGACACGGGGAGTGGCTTTAAACTGAAAAAGGGGAGATTTAGATGAGGTAATAGAAAAAAAACTCTTCACCACGAGTGTGGTGAGGCACTGGCATAGGTTGCCCAAAGAAGCTGTGGCTGCCCCATCCCTGGTAGTCTTTCAAGGCCGAGTTGGATGGGGCTTTGAGCAACCTGGTCTAGTGGAAGGTGTCCCTGCCTTTGACAGGGGGGGATGGAACTATATGATCTTAAAGGTCCCTTCCAACCCAAACCATTCTATGATTGTGTGATTCATGTTATTAATCAGATAGAAATTCTTAGAAATCAGGACTCTGTCTCCTGTTCTTTATTGGGCGTTTCTTAAAGGTCAAGATAGGAGGGGTAAGATTACTGTAACGAAATCTGTTCTGAATATAAACAGAGAACTGACACAGTTAACCCAATGCCCTTTACAAACGCTATTTACAGTTCACTAGAACAGCTTAAAAATGGGAGATAGAAAGAACCAGATACGACTTTCAGGCTGTGGTCTGAACTGCCTGAAGAATGCTCTGTTTATAAGCTTAAGTCTCTTCGCAGAGAGGGAATGAACACAAATTCCCATCCTGTTTATACAGAATCACTTTTCTGGTTTTGATTGGACTTCAGTTTGAGCTTTCGCCTGAAAACAGAATGGAACTAACCTAGGACAGATTTTCTTCTCAATATCTGAAGAGTCATTGCTCCTAACATCAGAGTGGCAACAACCAAAGTTGTTTATCCTTGCAATGCCTTGGCAGTTTTTTGTTTTAGTTTAGTTTAGTTTTGGTTTGGTTTGTTTGTTTGGGGGGGTGGGCAGGGTCTGTGTGTTGCAGTTTTTTGTTTGGTTGGTTGTTTCGGTTTGCCTTTTTTTTTTTTTTTTAATTTGGAAACAAGCAAACTAAGATGCCTAACTCAAATTTAAGTGTTTATGATTCAGAAGAGTTCTGCTAAGTCTTGGAATATAGTATACTTAAAGCTTGCAGGCATTCTTAATAGTGAAAAAGGTCAGGCTGTCATTATAAAGGAACTGGACAACCTTAAGTAGTAAAAATATAGTGAAATATAAGGTTATAATAGAAATAATCTGTAAAATTATATTAGGCATTACAGATGAGTTTCTGCATTGTATAATGAGCACACAAGTGAGGCTCACAGTGAGGCTGATACTGAAGTGGTTTAGTTTATCACAGGAAAACTAATTTGACAGTGTAATGTAATTATGAAAAGAGTCCATGCTATCCTAGAATAGTTCAGGCAAGGTGTTTTCAAAGGAAAGAGAAAAGTGTTTGTACTTGTTGTTGAAAAGCACTGGGGACATCTCTGAAATAATGTATTTGGCCTGGACATTTCTGTTCAAGCTACTATCCTCTTCTTTCTTCTCCTTCTACTTATTATCTTCCCAGGTAAGGGTAAGTCCTACAGAGAATATATTTATTGACATAGCAACAAGTTTGAGCTGTCACTGGTAATAAAAATAAATCTCAGATAAGGCTCTAAAACCAGACAAACTTTGACATACTGACTTCAGTGGGCAAAATGCATTGCATCTTCTGAGCAAAGCAAGGGATCACACATGACCTTCATGTTCAGGCATTGCGACCTTTACGATACTCTAAACATTTTAAGGGAGAATCATCGTAGGGTTTTGTATATCTAGGATATTATACTTTGAACTTACATTTTTGCCTTCATGAATCGAAGGTCATAGAACTGTTCTAGATCGACAAGCCAGGAGAATGACAGCCAGTGAGTGGCATTCAGAATCTCTTGTACAGAAAACCGTTTTCTTTGGTTCAGCCTTAACAGTGTATCTACCCTGGGTAGGATCAATTAATCCAGACAGATTTGCTCCACACAGACTTTCTGATCTTTGACTCTGCAATTCCTATCTATGGTATGAGTGCCCTTAGCTGTGATCTAAAAACAGGCTGTAAAAAAAGAAATCTTAACTGCTTAGACAGTGAATAAAGGTTTCTTTAAGGAATAAGAACAATTTTGACATACCACTGTCTGAGATAGACTGTCCCTTAAAATGGATATTTTGGTAGTCTCCGGTGTTGGTGACCTGTTGAGAGCTGCCTGGCCAACTTTATTGTGCTTGTGCATCATATTGCATCAATAATATAATAAATTACAGTATTTTCACAATACTACCTTCCCCTGGACTGATTGTTGTGACTGTTGAAAAAATACTATGTGGTTTTAGGACATCTGCTCAATCAGGAATGGAAGGGATGAGTCCAGGAGATGGTGGTGCATTGTACCCATATTGCAGAAACACTGGAAAATGCTTGTGACTAAAAAGTAAAAGGCAGTATAAATAGCTACCTGAGCCATCCTGATTCCAGCTCTCACAGGTAGTACTTATACTGTACTTTGATTGGGGTACATATTAACAGAAAACAGTAAATTTCTCAATCCATGTTGAAGTTCAGAGTTTCTGACAGACATGATTCATGGATCACTTCAACTTTCCAGGTACTGGTAGGAAGTACTGTGAAGTGCAACTCAGTTAATGAATGGCATGACTTCTTCCTTGACTTTCCATACTGGAACAGTAATAAATTGGAAAGAACTAACCAGGTCACTTGTCAATAAATGTCTACATCAAAAAGATGTAGACCTAGGTTGTAATGTAGCGCTTAAGGCACTAGCAAGGTTCTCCACTGGAAAGAGCTCATTTGATTAATCTTGGGTTTGCAAGAGCATTTTACATGTGTATCACAGTGATGGCTCGTGGTCTCCCGTATCAGTTATTTCCTACAAGTGAGCCATGAGCCTCTGGCAGAAGTTCTTGTACTAGTCTTATGTAAACAGTCAGTCTTGGCTGCTTCTGCCATTAGACTTCTGCTATTTGGCTGTGCAGGTGTCCCTGCAGTTCAGGGTGTTCATGTGCTCCACAGCACTGCACTTTAAGCTATGGAGTTTAGGTTGCAAAGACACCTGATCTGGCCTCGTACAGAGCTTACAGTGGTCCAGGCAGTTTGGCTTAGAGTCTGAGCTAATAAAGCCTTATCAGGTCTGAGCCAGCACTTCTGTTTTACTCAGCAAATCAAATCTTCTGATCCAAATTGTGTGTTTGTTCTTAACTGTTATTTCTCTTATTATCACTATTTATCTATCTAATAATAAAATAAAACTCTGTATCCATAGGCATTTCAAGCAGCAGAAAGTCATCTAATCCGCTCTTAGCTTGTGTTGATGTTTTCAGCTGGATGTGGCACATCTACCAAACCCAAAAGAAAACTACTTTTTTCTCCTGTTTTCATACAGGAGTATGATCTCTTCTCATGTATGATCTTATAATGGCCTTCTCAGTCTTCATTTGAAAGCAGGCTGAATGTAAATTAGCACAAAAAAACCTGAGGAGTTTCTTACTCATCTAAATTAATTGGAATTAAATCTGGAAGAAAAAAAAAGCTAAGCAACTTCCTATAAGCAGTGCAAGAAAGGTGGCTATTTCAGTGCCGTAGCAGGAAGGTAGAGACTGAGAGACTTTTTTCATCATTTTTTTCCCTACAGTTGTGCATTTTTTTGCTAGAGCTACATTTTTGTCCTTTGAGCATAACAAAATAACTTTTCAAAAGTTTACACATAGTTAATGCACATAGACCAATCTGAATTTCTCAAGCATAATCCCCATGCAAGAGAATATCTAAGAGCCATAATTGCTACTCCCAGTAATATTGTGAAAAGGATGATCATTATGTCTTATCTTTGCTTATCCAAAATAAAAAGGTTTTTTAACCTATGTCATTTGAGGCACACTGTCATCAAAAATTTCAGATCTGATAGGTTATAAAGCAATGTTTCAGGTCCTAGAGAGCTGTCCAGCCTTTACGACATCTCTGCCATGCACTGGAACAAGCATGTTTGCCTTCACCGGGTGGGAATTGGTGGGGATGCTCTACCCTCTGGAAATGTAAATTAAGTCTCCTGAAACATGTCTTGTTATGGGAAAATTTTTCTAGGACTCTGTTATTTAGCAGTTGTACATTCAGCAATACAGATGATGTTTATAAGGCCATGAAGCTTGCTTTGAATGCATTGTTTTACACTTCCTTGGTAAAATCTCTCCCAGTAATGTTATTGCCAGAGATAATCTGAGTACTGTAGAAAAAAAGTTTAAATCTGTTGCCCTTTCTCAACACCCATAAAACAAGACAGTGCTCTGAAACACACACATTGCATCTGTATGTATTAGCTCACAGATCTGTTAGCATTTTTTTTTCCCTTATCCTTGTTATGTGATGCCCAGTGGATTCCAAAATACACTCTAGTGAGGCTTTGCATAAGATAATACTGCTGTCTCTCACATGTGAATTTAGCAGTGTTGTCTTAGTTTGTCTCTGGGGTCTTTACTTTTAGGAACAGAACAAAGTGAACACACAGAAAAAAATTGGAAAGGGTTTCTGTTTATTTCATGTCAAAAGGATTTTGCAGCCACTAATGTGGGTGAAAAATATTTGTGCAGTGATCTAGGACTTGGTTGAATCCCAGTCTTTTTGGCCCAAGTCTGGGAATTTAAGATTATGCCTTTACATCAAGCAAGTATGAAGGACACTTGTTATTACCGATGTCCAAAACCAAAGAATGCAGGATGGTGAGACCACACTTGTGATGCTCTTCTACAATGGATTAATTTTCTTTTAATTGTAAATAGTAATGTTTAGCTTTTTTGTCATTTGGAAAGCCAAAAGAAAGGGAAAAAAGGAATGATCATTGGCTAAATAAGGATTTGATGTACTTTAGAAACAAGCATTGGAGTTGCATTTGCAGTGGATACTTTTTATCTGTAGAAGATAAATATGTTGCTAAAACTATCATAAGGAAGGTTCATAGAGATCTGAAGAATAACAAAAGTAATACATCATGATGGCAATACATATGTTAATTACATACTTAAGAATGTATATTCCTTATGTTGTGCTGGTGAATTAAACCAAGCTGATCTCCTCTGCAGTGATGAGGGCTGGATGCTGTTTGGATCCCTACCTCTGCAGCCAGAGGAGCCAGTGGCATCTCTGAGCATGTGGCTCTGTGGAGGAGAAAGTGAGCAGCTGCTGGGCTCCCATGCTGTCCATCCTGCTGCTGATGTCTCTTCCAGGCAAGACTGGCAGCCTGGATGGAAGCATTATTCTGAGAGGAACTGCTCTGGTGATATTGTACCCTTAGAAGTCCTTTCTGATTTGGGATGCATGATGCCAGGGATAAGGCAGTGTTCCAGTAAGTGTTGTAAATAAGAATTGTATCATTCGGCCCTTTTCTGATTCCCAGAACAGTATGGAAGGCTCTGAAAAGCTACATAAACTTTTATTTTTGGTTCTTCTTAGTACCAGTGTGCTATAAGTCTGATGAGTGACCACAAACTGCGACACAGGAGAATTCCCCTTGGAGGCTGTGTTTATGCTACCCAAATACTTTGTCCAGCTGCAGCACCATCCTCAGGCCCCTTTTCTTGTTACTGTTTCATTGTGGTAACCAGGACATACTGGCTTGCTGGCTGCTTCTCTGGTTAGTAAAAGCTACAAGCATTTCCTCCTGAGTTACCCTTCACACTGGACTATTACCAGGGCTTTGGGCCTCAAAAGTATTATAGCATAGGAAATCATCATGGCCAAACTCTTGTGAAGTTTCCTGGCCTCTAGAGGACTCCCCACTGGGAAAATTAGGAGAGACTCAGAAACACAAAAGATGACAAAATTAATTTTACCAACTAGGGAATAAGACATGTGGCAAGGAAATAGAACGTGCTTTTGGGAAGAGGAATTTCACAGGGTTTGGTGTTACATGAGCAGAAGGGCCTGCATACCCTATATTTCATGCTGGGGAACTTCCACCAGATACCTGGTTTAAGTGGAAGTGTGCTGGAGACAGCCTGTTTTTGTGCAGTTCCCTGGCCAGGTTGCTGCAGTTCAGACACAAATTGGATAAACATCTGGGATTGCATTTTCTTTTCCAATTAAAACTTGAAGTTGCCCAATGTTTGCCTGGACAGTGCAGTTCTCTGCCACTGAAGTTATTGTTAAGTGACAGGAAAAGGCACTCTGGGTTACAGGGTTCAAGGGTTTGCTTGCAGTCTGGGAGAGGGCATCTGAGCAAAAGCAGGATTTTGTTAGATTTGGCGTATGGTACTCAGGGCGGTTGTTGCTCTAGAGCACATCAGGGCAGTTCACCTTGGAAAATTCTGCTTCCGTTGTCTGTGATTGTCTTTGATATTCATTCGCGTTTTGATGGTTTCCTTCCACTGATGTTTACTTAGTCTAAGGAGCTCCTCATTATAGTGCCTGAAGCTAAACCTGTGTCTGAATGGCAGTACATATTACATGCTCATGTCTCTCACTTGAAATCCAATGTTTGGCACTCTGCAAGGACTGAAACAATTTGCAGGCTTGTCGTCTGTTGCTAGCAACTGCCTGGATAGGGACAGCCAGAACAGATGCCTTTGTTCTGGTTTTATGAGAGGGGAAGGAATTGACCCCACTGAATATCTGTGAAAACAGATAGCAGAGCTGTTACTTATTGAGCCTTTTACTGTACCCTCTGGGTAAGAGAAAGCGGGGTATCTCTGGAGCTGTGCCTAGCTGGTAGAAAATTAATACAGTGAGATTGCTACAGATGGCTGTCTCCATGCCTGATTTTGGACTGAAGCAAAGAAATGCTACATAATTTTCATATAACTTAATAAAACAGTATCAAGTTAATAAAGTTAGGAAGAAGACTCATGAATTCTGATTCCCTAGTCCTGGCATTATACGCTATGAAAAAGTCCTTTATGTATGTATTACTCTTTCAAAGCAAAGTCTGAAGCCAGACAGGTGTTGCAGGACCTGAAATTTAGAGTGTTCTCTTGCCTGGACTTGTCCTATTTCTCCTCTATTCTTAAAAGATTCTTGGTTTTCATTTCTGTCTCCTCTGTCTCCTCCTTTTGTTTGTTTTCCTTCCATTTCTTTCTTTTGCAAGTATTGAACGCTCCTCTGGGAGTAAGCCTAGCCACATGTGCATGCAGTGATGGTTTATTTTTATTGGAGTCCTTGCCTGTGACTGTTATTCATTACTATAGGAAGAGCTGCACTAACAAACTGCTGAGAACTTTCTTTTTTTTTTTTTCTTCCCTGTTGTAAAAAGTCCTGTTTTGTCCATAGCCACTAAGAGTATCTACTGCTATCATTAAAACATTGAGAGTTTGGAGCTTGGGCACTGGTACTGCCTCCTGAATGTCCTGTTGTGTCTGGTGTTGCAAAGCAGAATCTTAGCTTATCTCAGCTTCCTTATGTGTTGTTTCTTTAGGTCAGCTTTTCAACCATCTGTCCACCTCTCTGCTACCAAAGCAACTCAGTTGGCCTCTGCCTGGGGAAGAATTTGTGGTCTCACAGAGCTAGTGCAGTCACTGACTACTGTTATGTGTGTATGTATATATATATATATATATACTGATAATGAAGGGTACAGCCAGAGCACTTCAAACAGGGTCTGCCTGGGGTGAAGTGACTGATTCAGAAAAGGTTAGTCAAAAGTAGTATAAATCGCTTTTACCTCACTTGCACTTCTATTACTGGGACTAGATAAGTAATCAACAGCCCTATTTCCTTAACTATATTCAGACTTTATTTAGCACTGGCTCTTCAAATCAAAGGTACTCTGTCAGGATTTGGCTGAGAAGGTTTTATTCTTTATTACTAATTTACATTTTGTATTTGTGATGATGATATTTCAGTATAAAGATTTCTTTGAATTATCCTATGCTCAGTTTTTCCTTTGAGCTTTTCAAGGCTTTCCCTTCCTTAACTTTCTTACTCATATCAACATCCACTGTTGGTGTTTCCCTGAAAAACTGTCTTAAATGCATCCATCTGCATTTCTCCCTGACTTTTATTAAGATGAGAGACAAAGACTTTGTGGCTTTGCAGTCTTAGCAGTGTTTTTTAATATGTGGAATTTGTATGCATTGCACTAACAGAAAATAAACAGATGTGCTGCTACATCTATTTTGGGGTGTGAGACAACAGCAGGATGGTCAGCTGCCTTTTGTGTGTTCATTCGCTGTTGTTTCCAGATGTGCACTAATGGACATTTTTAGGATGTACACACAAACTCTGCTTGCCTATTTTCTTGCACTAATTGGTTTGGATTTATGGAATGCTGCTCATAAAGTGTCTCTAGCTGCCATTGTGGCTTTTCTATAAAGCAGTAGAAAGGAAACCCGTTCCTAAACAGTTTCCTCTGGACAGGATTTTCTTATGGGGGAAGGAGAGATACAACCAATTTAAATTGCTCTATAAAGAGTTTTATTGAGCTGTGGACCCTTAACCTGGCCTTGATGAAAGCCTTTCCAAACAGCTGGACTTCAGGGAACCATATCTGTCAGGTCCTGTGCATGGCACAAATGAAATGATCTTTTCCTAAGAAATTATTTTAATCTGAATTGTGATTTTTTTTTTTTAATTTTATTTTTTTTAGTGTTTTTTTCTTTTTTGTGTTTGGTTTGGTTTGGTTTTGGGTTTAATGTTTTTTGTTTAAGTGGTGGGGACTCCACATCTATTGCCAGTACTGGGGCACATTTGTATCCCCACTTCTCATTGTTCACTAGTGCTCAAGACATCTTAAGATTTCCCTGTGTCAATCCATTGAGTTTGTTTTTACTAGGGAGAATATATGTGTGGAGTCTAGATACTTAGGAAAGCTGAAGGATAACTGCATGTATCTCTTTTCCCTCAACCTATCAGTTTTTCCTTTTTAGTCCCAATTGTTACCCAATTTCTACTGTAGCCTTTTCTACTGACAAGCATACAGGTACAGACAGTACTTCTGGGATGGCTGAGCATTCTTCTGCTTGAAAGGGGAAAATCTGTCCATAGCGAACTTTCCCTTGCAACAGGGTATGGAGGAAGATACAAACGGGATAATCATTTCCATAAGAAAACACAAGTCCCTGATAAAGACAAACAAACTCTACAGTGATTTGCTTGTGAAGGCAATATGATTTGATAACATTTTATTCATATTTTATCACCTATAAAGTCTTTAGGAATGTATTTAATTTCTGAACTTCAGTTTACCTGTATGCATAATGGGGTTGCTTTTTCTTCACTCTTGTAAAGTGTTTTTAAAACCTGCAGATTTAAGTACCACATACAAGTAAAATGTTGTTATCCCAAGAATCATTTGCGGTGGGAGATCAGTAAATTGTTTATAGGTATATCCTACGAGCTTAGTAAATGACTGCGGGATACTTAAACTACATTTTTTTCACCAGAGCACTGGAAACCTTCTAGGATCACTTTTTGCTTCTGCAACAAGGCACAGTTATCTCCCAAGGTAAATCAACCTATTGTGAGAGTGAAGCCTCAGATTGCTCCAAGGTCTGACAAGCACTAGCGTGTGGTGAGGCTTGGCAGAAAGCACAACCATTTTTCCTCCTACCTTGTAAAATGCTGTAGCATTGCCCTGAAGGGTGTTTCAGTGTGAAGAGGTAGCAGGGGACAGCTGGTATACTGCTGTGTGAAGCCTTAATGCTGCAGTGTTAGCGTCTGTTAAGGAGGTCTTGGTTCTCTCCTTGGGCACCTTTCCAGTGGACTGGAAGCAGCATGACCTGTGGGATTGGGAAAGAGAGCTGGCCCTGGGAACTGGGTTGTAGCTCCTACTCAAAAGTAAATTACCTACAGAATAAGGACTGCCACTTTTGTTTCTAGAATATATCAGATTCCTGCACATAGGGCCCAAGAAGTACCAGAAGGGAAGGCAATAAAAACAGTTATGAGCTCTGCTAGGATATCTGATGCAAAGTCAGCTTTGTTGTTTTTCTTATTGGCTTTTTCCTGGGCTCTGTTGCAGCTGAAAAAACAACCCTTCTAATCTACAATAAGAAGTGAAATTCTGGCGTTAAGATTGTCCACCCAGACAATTTGGCACAATTAGGGGAAAGATTTGTTTAGGTTAGCATTGATTTTATTAGTACATGAGTCTAACTGAACCTTTGAGATAGTCCTTTCCCTGTTGAATGACACTGTCAATGGTGTAGTTTTCCTTCTCAGTTCTCAGCTATGCTCTTCCAAGTGAATGTGGTGTAACTAGGAATTCTCCTGAAATGCACCAACTATTAGAAGGGGTTGTTTACTGCAATAGGACAACAATATGAATTAGGAAAACCCGGCAAGCCAGCATTGATTCCTCAAGGGCAGCAAGGGTAGTGAGAGCCAGACTCCTTGCACAGATCTCATGTATTTGGTCAGTAGATCTAAATTCCAAAATATGTATTGGCTGTAAATGTGGTTTTGTTATTCATTCAGTCCTTAGTGCAAATACACACATTTTATCAGTACAAAAGATGAGATAAGGTAAATCTAGCAGAAAAGGAAATCTAAGGAAAAACTTAACACAGAACAAAATAAAAAAAGAATATGTTCACTGCTAAAAAGCTGAGATACTTTAGAAGAGGCTTCACATGGTTTCATTCATATTTCTCAGGCATTGCTAAGAACAAATTTGTTGTAATAGTCTCAGTAAAAAAATGGTGAAGAAACTGGGTGTCCTTCCAGTCTAAACAGAAATGATGTATTAAAGGTTAATACAGCTGATTTTGTCAAATATTTCATTGAAACATCTTAGTCCATTACTTTTGTTAAAATCATTAGTTTTCCATTATGAAATCATATTTTTTTTACCATGTGAGAGCTCATGGCTCAGTCAAAATCATCTTATTGTTTCACTATTTGGTAGTTTATCATCCTGGCATTTTGAGAACTAATTTGATATAGGATGATGTCCTCTTCTTCATCCTTACTTTTTTTGGCAGGACACTGGCTTGATTTCTGGTTATCAGAATACTTACAAAGTCCATCCAATACGTTTTCCAATTCATCACTTCCCTTGCTACTGACAGGGGATGTTGTCCCAACAATAATTAGTATTTTACGCTGGGCTTCTGCAATCAATTTCTGTGATTCATTTCTTCCATAAATCCTATAAACAATAAACTTTATTAAGAAAAATACTTTCCCTAATTAAAAACCAAACTTTAATTTACAATTTTTCTGCTGTCATCAATTCTCTCTAAACCTTTTGTTTCTCAACTCTGCTTGTCTCCCATTTATCTTCCTTTATCTAATCTAATGGCATCTATCCAGTTTCTGTTCACTTTTCATCAAGGTGATATATTTCCTTTTCCATACTACCTTTGTGTTATTAACATGCCTCATGGCAGAAATCAGTTTTCAGTTGTTTTATGTTTATTGTACATTTTTGGCAAATAATAAATAACTATTACAAACCTCCTGACAGGGAAATATGATGCTAGAAGGAAAGAAACCAAGGTTTAACTGTTTTGTATGGTTAGGATGCTGCAAAACTTAAAATAGTTTTGATTTTTTCTTCTCTCATTCACCTCTATCATTCACGCTTTAGCAGGACAGCAGAATAAGAACTGCATCTGGATTTTATATTCCATTCCAGAAGCTTATGGGTAGATCATGGGTAGCATTCCAGAAGCATCATGGATAAGACTCAGTACCATTTTATCATTTTTCTATGTCTATTTTCTATTAATTTCATAATTTAAAAAATCATTTTTGTAATCTAAATACCTGTTAACTTTTTTAGACTATTATTTGCCATTACAATTTACTCATCTCAAAATTGTACTCCTTTTAGTACAACTTCGTGTTAAAATTAAAATATTCTGGTTAGGCCTGAATTTCATCTTTGATTCCTTGATTAAATAGCACTTATAAAAGCTGTGTCTTTTGCTTATCTGAAATAAATTCCTTTACATATGTTGCAGACATTAGTGAAGTTGTATTTTCTTTTCTTTTCTGAAGTGAAAAAGAGGAAATCTTCTATGTTGGACTGAAAATTTAGGTTCTTAATCTTAACTTTGGGAAAGTAAGATTGTGGAAAGAGGTTTCTGTTTCAGCTTATTAAAAAAAAAAATCTGATTCAGATCCAAGTTCAGATAACAAACCTTTCTATACTCTCTCCTGTTTTTAGCCAGGACTGATTTAGAATTGGAACAAGAGATAAAGTTAAATATAAGTGAATTTTAGAAATTCCTGTTCTGCTTGACCTATCTGCTTCTGAGTTATCCTGGAAGACCCCTTGTGTTCTCTACATCTTCAGGTGGCTGCTTAGAGTCTAAGGGAGAGGAGCAGATGTTCACCAGAAGATATATATGAGAAGACTTTAAATTATGAATTCTATATTTGAAAATGAGCAACTTTTTCTTGGTTTATTGACCACAAAGATCCTTACTTGCATATGAAACATCAAGGGACATTGTTAGAATGTATTGTTCCAACTCTGTCAGTTCTATCAGCATAAAAAATGAGTTGGCAGGGCTTCGGCGCTTCTCAGGATGCCCACAGGACTTGAAGAGACTTCAGAGGTCATGGAGTGCATCCCAGGCACTGCTTTGTATCTCTTTCATAAAATTTTAATCTGAATCCTAAAAACAAAGATTCTTTTTTTGTAGCCTTGCTTCTTCCAGTTGAAGGCTTTTCCAGAATCAAACTTTGCTAATGGTTATAAACTTAAGATTTTCAGCCAAATTGTCTTCATGGCTGCACATTTGTTCTTGTGCCAGGGTTGTCAGTTTCAGAAGCTCTTCTCTTTCCTTCTGCTCCATTCTCATTTCCCCTCTCCCCATTCACTTACACACATAGACAACAGTCAGCCTTCATTAATGCTAGATTCACTGAACTAATTTTTTCTAGTGGCCTCTCAGATGAGTGCTCCATTCTCTTCACCAGCATATAGCCCATCTCTTGCAGTTTGAGTTCGTGGGGGCCTGTACTGTACATGGTATTCCAGATTAAACCTTGATAATGGCTTATAAAGAAACACCAAGGTATCCCTGGGTTTGCTAGGTGTATATGGTGGTGCACTGTATGATTGGATCTGCCGTTGTCCTGCTTTCTTCACCTTATGGGTTAGTGATCTTGCGAGGTACTAATATAATTGGAAAGTGTTTTCTTTGCAATAACTGTTTCCCCTTTTGCATCACAGCTTCTGTGCTTATCCTTGCTTTCTTCATTATCAGTTCTCATTTAGCAGTGTTAAAAGCTTTACAGAGATCCAAATAGATAAGGTCAAATTTATTTCAGATTTCTAAAAAGTTCAAAGGAGGATATCAGGTATGTCTGGAATGACATCCATGTTTTGTTTTATCCTGTTTTCCAAGTCTTTACTTATTCTTCCTTTCAAAATTTCTGCATGATAGTGAAATCACATTACAAGCCTCAGCTCACCAGTTTACTTTTATTTTTAATCTTCCCTCTGAGGACTGTTTGTTGCTTCTCAGTTATGTTGTATCAGCTTCAATTTCATAGATGTATGACAAATGCTACTTATCAGACCTAAATTCACTTGCTGATTCTTACAGTGTTTTTTCAATAGAGATTATCTGTGTTCTACTGAATGCACTAAACTCCTGGAGTTTTCTTCCCACTCTGTTGTTATTTCTATATCTATATGATACAGGTAATTCCTATTATCTGCCTTTTACTCTTTCTCAGCATTGTCCTGCTTGTAGAAGAACTGATAATTTCTTCACTTATATCTAGAATATAATTATCACTATTATCACTGTGCCAATATGTTTTCATTATACCTCCAATTTTTATTTCATTTTTGGTACTCTTAATAATCTTTGCAGGGTCAACATTACCTTGATTTTTTTTTTTTTTTTTTATTTATACTTCCATTCTTTGGCCTCCAGGACATAGTTTTTGTTGTTGTTGTTGTTTTTTGTTTGGTTGGGTTTTTTTGTATATATTTCCATCTATGTTTGATAACTTTTTTCTGTATACATAAGAACCTACTCTGTGTTGGCTGTTCTAACCAGAGGATGGTTTGCAATGACCTTTTACCTTTGCTGTTTTTTTTCTCTCTTTGGTTGAAACACAAATCTAAGTATGTATTTACTTTTTTTCAGTTAGGTTAATGCAGAGATTGGTGTTATAAGAAAGAATTCTATATACTCTCTCTGGTTGTGAAATATGCAGTCATAGAATCATAGAATAGGGTTGGAAAGGACCTTAAGATCATCTAGTTACAACCCCCCTGCCATGGGCAGGGACACCTCACACTAAACCATTCCACCCAAGGCTCTGTCCAGCCCCGCCTTGAACACCGCCAGGGATCTTCTCAGTAAGCAAACATTCAAAATAAAGCAATACCTTTGAATGTTCTGAGCTGTTCTTGTTTCACTAGAAAGGAAGCTAATTCTGAACCTGAGATGTAACTCAGAAGCAGCAGCAGTGCTTCAGAGGGGCCCAGTGATGTGCTGCTGAAAGGATGTGATTTATTAATTTTTTTTAATTCTATACTTATTTATACACACACTGTAACTACATAAAAATGAAGTAACAGAATGTACATAGGGTTATTTGAATGTCTGTCCATTTGCATGTACAACTGTGCCTAGTGCACGTGCATATATAGGTTAGTATTTATGTGCATAGACCAGCACAGAATGCCAGAAGTTTGACCTTAGCATAAGATTTGTAACCGTTTCACTTCAGGCTTTTCTGATTAAACATCCGGTTGCTGTGGGAGACCCTGTAGCTGAGCATTTGCACAGGTTTTCCACCCCATCTCTCGCTCATGTTCTCAACGCTGAGGGGTATGTGAAGTACCAGGAAGCACTCTGCTGTCCTCCTGGCAGAGTCCCCTCCTGTGGCATCAGTGCTGGCTCTGGAGATAATGGTGGGTAGGGAAATTTGGGATTTGTCAAAGTGCGCCAGGGACATGGGATGTGACATGCCCCTCCTTCCTCCAGAAGTTCATTCCAGAGAGAACAGTAATTAACGTGGAAGAGGGGAAAGTGCTACCACAGCAGTTTTCCTACTTGGAGTAGTTCACAAAGGTTGTATTGCATCCTGAGGTGGTTTTGCCAGCTTCATATGACTGAAGGGAAATTGGCATTTGGACTGGTCTGATGTTCTCTGGCTGTACTGTAGTCTTTATGTGCCTGCCTTTTTTACTGCCTGAAAAAGAAGGGAGGCTATGTTTGGTTTAAATTCTGAAAACCGTAAAAACATTTGCTAGCTGTGGATACTAATGGTTAGATTTGAAGAACCAAGTATCTGAGGATTTCGTTTCTTCAGCCTATGTCAGAATCAGATGAGAAAAAATTGCAAGGCATCTAAGCACAGTCATGTCTGCAGACTACATACAAATGAAACCAACCTACTATACAGACACCCTTTGCACTTAAAGTGCTACAGAAAAGTCACACAAGCCTTGATTCTGCTGTAGAATTTGCTACCAAATCCCGTGGTTACATAAGGACTCTGCAGAGCTCAAACCTCTGGTGCTTGATATTGTTAATCTTACATTTGTGAATAAATGGCCTAGTCCTGTATGT
>JAVHNF010068612.1:100826-114751 GCA_034783455.1 Micropsitta finschii | reverse complement strand
CTTCTATAGCCTGGTTGTACGTGCCGTGCTACAGTTTCCTCTCTTCCATGGGCTGCTCTGCTTCAGTACGTGTCCAGACACTGTCACAGCAGCCAGAAGCAAAGGGAGGCCCCTCAGCTCTCAAAATAAATGCTTCCTTGTATGTCCACAAGCTGTGAATGCTGAGGAGGCAAGAGATTTCTTGGCTGCACTGAGGCTTCATATGGCAAGGTTTGTATATGAGCAAATCTTGTTACTGCAGGATGACGAGTCTTCCAGATTACAAGATTCATTTATCTCTCAGAGGTCCCTAGGAAATCAGGATGTGTGTCATTCTGGTTCTGGAAATGGAGGCTGAATCACAGGCAGTCTGTGCAACCTGCTTACCAAAGAGGCCAACAGCAGACGAGGCACTTGACTCACCTGCCTAGTGCTTTCCCCTTTAAGTTGTATTTCCTCCCTGTTTTCTATTCTGAGTTGAAGACACTGCTGTGGGGCCAGGTTTATGCTGGATGCACACAGACCTGCTGCAAGACCCAGGGCAAAGCGATTCCTCTCTCAGTGTGCAACTTCTGCTTGCAGATGGGGCAAGTGCTGGGGGCAGTGCTGGTACAGCAGGCTGGCTACCTTCCTGGTAAATGTACAACTCTCTCTCTCACTTGCCCATTAATCTCTTCTGCTCATGTACCTGACTCTCCACCCCATGCAGAGATGCTCAGAAAATATTTGCTCTGGTTTTTGTTCTATGTCTTTCTACAGGTCCTCCCTTTTCCTAGCATAGGGTCTCCAAAGCCTCTGTGGATAGCCTGATGCATTAAGTATTTTAGTCACATGCCCTTTATCTATCAGACATTTTTCCTTGCTCCTGTCCTGCTGGAGTGACTCACTGCCATTCCCAATTTGCATCTTGCTGGTTTGCAGTAGGGAGCCCAAGCCCTGGGAATTCTGGGACGGTGAGAAACAGCAGCTGGCTGAAGTGCCCAGGATTCCTTCTTTTTACTCAGAGGGTCCCATCCTGGGACCATTAGCCAATAGGCCATAAACAAATTGATATCGGAAAATGTGGCTGGAAACTCCTTGATTAGAGAGGGTGAATGGGGAATGAAAGACAAAGTGAACGTGTGATTTAACAGTTCCATAAGCAATTTCCATTGTCACTTCTGAGGGATTAGGATGTGTGGAATAGCCTAAAAATGAGGAGGAGCTCCCCCCGTTTTTGTTCTGTGGGCTGGAGGATAATAAAACGGCAGGAGAGGCAGTGCAGCTAGTTAGGGATTTCACAGGCTGCTATTTGATGCAGTTTAAGGAGCCCTTCTGCTATTGTTGCAGTTAAAATGGGAAGCGGAACTGTTCTCCATTCGCAAAAATCTCCAGCGTCCTCAGGAAGAGGGCTGAGAGCAAAAGGCTATTAAGATGGTAATGCTGCCCCATTTGGAGGAGTGTATCAAAATCCTCTTTGTCAATGTAAATCGCTGCTCTGTTTCCCTGGTATCTTTGCATCTTATGGCCTCAGTGCAAGAACAGAGTGTTTGGAGGAGACCCTAGTGAAGGCAGAACTGCTTCTCTTTTATTGTCAGAGGTTGCTCCAGGTTGCCCAAGGGTGCCACATAGAAAACTTCTTTGCTTTTATAAACTTGAAGTGTTTAGGGATGAAAAGAATCCATTTATTCACTCATTCTTTTATTTCCACTTGCAGACTAGGGAAACGAAGTTTGATGGTTGGAAAGCAAGACTGGCTAGTCAGAGATTTAGCAAGGGAAGTTAGCCTTCATTATCCTGCTTTCATTGCTTCAGTATGCACTGTGCTGGGGGGGGTGGGGTGGAGTGCAAACAAAAAAAAAAAAAGCCATAATTGCCTTTATATTGCAATATAATGTCATGTAATGTCCTGCATGCTGTACAGTGTGACTCTGTATGAACCTGAATTTAGAATGCAAAATCTCTGTTTTATAGACATCATAAACAGGAAGGCAGAAGCCTGGACCTAAGCACTTAAAAATATTGAAAGTTTTGCTGTCTGCTTGTGTATTCTGTTTAAGGACTTGCTGTTGCTTCCCTAATTCAATACAATAGGTAAAGTAAATGAAATGATACTGTTAAAAAGAAGAATAACAGCAAAAAAGCTCCAAACCTGACTGATTAAGGGCGCAAGTCACAAGATGATTTTTCTCATTGGCAGTGATACAATTTCTGGTCTGGATTAGAAATCAGTAGCTGGTAATTCTAGTTTTGGTGTGTCAGTCAGAGCAGATTCTGGTCTGTTCTCCCCTTGTAGTTTCATTGATGCTGAATGTCACATATACTGGGTTAGGGCAGCTGAACTTGAAGATGCCACTTAGCCATGCAAGCACATATGCAAAAAAGAAGATAGGGTGAATAAACTGACGTCAGTTTTAAGCTGTGTTCGGTGGGCAATCATCCGAGTCTAACTTTAGAAGCAGCAGCATTCTGGGATATAAATAGCAAGCAACAGAGCCTAGCTATTAGCAACTGATAGCTTGGCTGTTTGTGGATGTAAGTTTCATTCCATCTCACCTAAGTAAATGCCCTCTGTTACCAAGTGGATGGTGCTGCGAAAGAGGACAGGGAACATGGTGGCTGGTTGCCAACTGGGGAGTCTTTTTGCTAAATGCTTTAATCAACTGATTAACATTGCTCTTCACTGAAAGAGCTCAGAGGCACCGAAAACATAAGGTGAATAAAACTAGTGAGCTATGACTTGCTTTTGAGTAATGATTTATTTTCAGTTTCATAGCGTTTAAAGATGGGTGGAATCAGCAGTTCATCCAAACTGACCTCCCATATATCATGCATGTTTCCTTCAGATACATGATAACTTGTTAAACTGAATCATGTCTTCTAGAAAGGCATTCACTTTTATTTGAAGACATCAAGAAATACAAGTTCCTGGTTTGTCTTGACAGGGCTATCAGGTTTTAGCTACCTTGCTGCTAAATACTTGTTCTGTATTTCAGATTAGAATTTGTTTGCCTTAGCTTTTGGCCTCAGTTCTTGTCATGACCTTCAGTGCTAAATAAAGTACTGTTGCTGTTAAATGGTTGCCATTTTGCATGAGTGTACTTGACATTAAGATTTTTCCTCTTTTATTCTTCCTTTTGAAAGAAAGTTATAAGTACCTGGAAACTTAGCCTCAAAACATCTGTGTCTAGTGCTGACTGGCTCCCATTGCTACTCAAAGTAAAGACAGAATACTTAGCGTTCCTAAAGGGAGGAGTTAGATTCTTGTGTCATAAGGACTGGATAATTAGTCGATTAATCCACCCTTTCTCCTGCCCTGTTTTCCACTGCTCATGTGTCTGTGTGCACACAGCCATACTCACCTTGCCTATGATGTCTTATTGAAGCAGGTAACTTTTCATATGTAGGAACAAAAAATATGTGACACTCGGAAGAGAGTGTCTTAGGTTTTAAGTTTCACAGTACTAAGAGGGGAGAGATCTGGGAACAGCTAAATCTAGGGAAACCTTGATACATTGTGTTGCATTTGTCACTAATGTAAGGAAGGAGACTCATTTTGATCGCAAAATAGCATAGGGTCTGGGTTTGTAGTGCAGTGTGGCAAACTGTCTTCAAATGCTATAACTAATATATATGGCTGAAGCAAGTGAAAAGTGCCTCATTTTATTTTGTAAAGAAAGGAGTAGTGAGGTAGAAAGGAAATTCTGAAAGAAAGGGCAGCATTATTTGTATTGTATTGTGTGAGTTTGAACAGTGAGAGACAATGATTTACTGCATCAAAAGCGTCTATTCAATTAAAGAACTGTAACTATAAAGTGACCTTTGTCTGGAGTAACATGGATATAATCTGTAAAATGTAGCAGGGTTGTACTTGATGTGTGAATGGATGGAAGACAGATTAATGGGAATAAAGTTGTGCATTGCTATTGAGATGGTAACAGATTTGCAGTGCCACTGGTGATTTCCAGTCCTATTGGAGGGATAAAGATGAACTGATCATTGTTAGGGTCTCTGTGGGGTGGAACTGTTTTTGCTGTATTCCCCACAGGACACTGAAAGTCTTGTGCTATTTCTAACAGGTTTGTAACAATGAGAGAAAAAAAGACCACAATTGGTTAGTAGGCTATGTTTATCCTGGCAGTAAAGAATGTAAAAAGATTAAGACTCCCCATCATCCCACTGCCAGCAAAATCACCCCTACAGATGTAGCTGACATCAATGAAAATGTCCTTTCTTTTGGCCAGTTCATGGCATTTTGGGGAATGGGTTATTAAATGTGACCCAGAAATGGCATTTGGTTGGGTGAGGGTGTCCTCACTAAGTGGCTTTGTGGAAAGTGCTCTACTGCTCTGCAGCAGTGTCAACAAAGCTTCACTGGAGTAGCTGAACTCCATGGCTGTCAGATGAAGACGTCCAGAGGAACAAAGCACAGATGCAAAACCAACTAAAAGTCTTAATGAAGAGAGGTGGGGGGGAACATATTTTAATTGTGAAGGAAGACTAGAGGCATCTTGGGTTTAGATACTGTAGAAACTGTATATAAATTCTGTCATTTTGATAAATGTTTCTGTCTGTGAACGTGATCTTTCTAGTGAAATAGTAGATAGACGACAGCTCTGTAAGGTTTCTGGCCATACTCTTTTTCTGTGAGCTTAACTTTTGGGATGATACTATGCTGGATAAATCCAGTTTAGCATTAAGTATTGAATTACTTGCTTATTTCTGAACACATATGTAAAGACACTGAAGATACAGTACTGCTTTCTTGCCTTGAAAGCCAAACTTGCCCCTAAATGCTGTGCTAAATGGCAACTGAAGCCAGCATTTAAGTTCTACTAAATGTAATGTGAAAAAAATCTTAGTACAAGCAGTATGCCAAATCTGTTCTTATTTACATGAGTATGAGTCAAAATTATTATAACCCACTGTTGCAGAAACAATGAGCTGAAGAGTTTAAGTTTGTACTTGCAAAGACAACCCCCTCTTTTCAAGGCTGGCATAGGCTTCCTGGGACAAAACGGTCTCACTTCAGAGAAATCTCTTCCTTACCAGTCTGTCTGTAATGAATTCCTGATCAAAGTGAGCTGTTCCCCTGTGTTTTCAGCACAGTGATAAAGCAAATGGCCTTTTTTCCAAAAGGCTTTTAACATACGGAGTGAAGTTGTCTGTTGATGAGAGGTAGTATCTGTGATTTGTGACAGTATATTGTTCTGGGAACTAAATGTTGTAGAAGATCAAGAGTCTTACTAGTAATTGCCTGGATTTAATGTAGAAGATACTACATCTTTCAGGCCACACATATGTAGGATAAGGTAAAATGTACCTAAAATGGACTTAATTTTCTTAAGTGAACACAGTCATGAGTTCATTTTGGCTTTAGAAAGCCAAAAAAAGTCAGTCCAAACCAATGTTTTCAGCCATAGTGAAGTCTCATGCTCTTGTGTGCAGCTTACGAAAGTAAAAGGCAGTTAAGTCTCACTGTGATTTATC
The DNA here is from genome assembly GCA_034783455.1 of Micropsitta finschii. Classification (NCBI taxonomy): domain Eukaryota; kingdom Metazoa; phylum Chordata; class Aves; order Psittaciformes; family Psittacidae; genus Micropsitta; species Micropsitta finschii. The sequence continues at coordinate 109,303 of JAVHNF010068612.1, read as the reverse complement.
CCTTTCTCACGTAGGCACAACTACATTTCTTCTGCTGTCCTGAAAGGTTATGTCTGTTCTGGCTTCACCACTAACATGCTTGCTGAAACCATTACTACTGTCATTTTCTTTTGTAAAATGGTAGCAATAGAGGACTATGACCCAAATGACTAATCTTAGTAGTACACACAACTTTTCTCTAGCTGTAGGACTTTATGTATTCTCCATGTTAAAATCTTGTAAAATCTCTGAGCATACAGCCTGGTTGCCAAAGGGAAATGGTGGACACTTTATTGTTCCCTGTCCTGGAGAGGGGAGAATGGTGTGGAGATCCAGAAGTTAGCTGCAGTCTAAACCTGCAAGTCTCCAAAGTGNNNTCCTGTACAGATAGGCGCATTGGAATAACACTTCATCTAAACTAGAAAACTTTGCCTGAGCAGGGGATCACTAGCACAAGGGTAATGCCTTGCAAATAGGCTTTCTGCTGCTTTGGCCCCAGTACTGTTTTTCTTTGAAACTTTCTCTATGTTTCCAGAGTTAACACACCTAGAATAACCTCAGGTATCTCAGCATCTGATGTGTAGACTTGCTCTGTCTTTAAAACTGGACTAACTACAAATTTAAATCTTATCATATAAGCTTAAATCTGTCTTGATAAGGTGGAACAGGAATATATAGCACTTTCATAGAAACAGGCACACATGCGATGAACCCTCACAACAAACAGGTTTTTACTTCAAAAGGTTTTTTTCATTACAGTCATTCCTTAAAACTAGTAACATGGGGCTGTTACTGTAAAGTATTTTCTGTATGTTCGTTTGAACTTTTAACATGGTATTAATGATTGTTACAGCTCTTCTCATCATTTATGTTGTAGTGAAACCGAAGTCTGGTCCTTTGTCATTCATTTCTGTGAAGACCCCTGAAAACTTTGTGATACTAAATTGCAGGGCCAGATTGAGTTAGCCAAGAGTTACCAAGATGAGAGAGGCAACAAGTGGAGTCAGCAGTTTGTTAGAGCATGGTGTATCGGCCCTGGCTGTTACCTGGTTTTCCACCTGAAAAACCCTAAAGGGTCTGCCTAAGGCTCAACTAAGGCAAAGCAGTACATGCATGACTGCATGGGTGAAGTGGAAGCACAGGCAGATGATGCTACAATTAACAGTTCAACAAAAGATGTTGCTGTTGTAAAGATTTTACTTTACTATCTGCTGAATCTCATTTTCATTTAAACTTCCTAGCTTTTCCAATACAAAAACAATCTCCCATATAGTCAAATGTCCTGTGAAGGCATGATCTCCAGAAGCAGCAGCAGAGATGTGAAGAGTGATGTTCCTGGAAAATGTTGTGGGACTATTAGAGTGCTATGAAGCAGTCTGCAATAGGGTGATTTCTCAGTGCTGTGTGTTCTTGCGAAGACTTAAGCTGGAATGTGCCTTACTACTCAGTGAATTATTTTAGATAGGCAGGCTGATGTCCTGAGTCATGAACACCAAGCATTGCACTCATGAAGATGTTCTGGGTGAGTTTAGAGTGAGACTCTTTTGCTTAGTAGCATACAGAAAACATCACATTCCTCCTTCAGGCAGTGTGTTTGATGAAGGACTTCTGTCTTGAGGCACATCAGGTGGGAGCTGCATGCTAGATCTTCTACTTTCTTCATCCCCTGTTTGTGCTGCAAGTGAATTACTCAGAACAAGGTATTGGGCAGCCAGGCACATACATTGCAGCTGCGAGTCTGCAGACTGTATCCTGTCTGCTATGGCTATCTGCTGAAGTTCACAGAGGGGCAGAATATCCTGTTTGCTCAGTTTTCTTTGTCTGCCCTGTATCAGCACTGGGAGAATATTCCTATATATCTTTTCTTTTCTGCTCTGAAATTGGATCACAGTACTCATGAATTGTGTTCAATAGCTGGAAATGTGAGGATATCCGATTGCTGAGGTCTCTTTTTTTAAACACCGCATGCCAGGAAAAGTATGTGGGATCCCACCAGCTTAGCACCGGAGGGTGCAGGATGCATCAACAGGAAAACCAAACAAAACATGAAGTGAAATTCATTTGAAAAGGGAAGGGACTCATATACCACCCATCAGCACTGTTTAAACTCTTCGTATCCACACAATAGGCCTTTTATTTTCCCTCAGTTCTTCTCAATATGCAAACTATGTTAAATTGATTTTTAGAGCTGCAGCTGTCACCAAAGTCAGTGGGAGCTGTAGGTGCTTGTTACCTTTGAAAATCAAGCCAATGTATCCTAATCTGCAAGCAAAAGCCAAAACCACTGAATTAGGATGGTTAAAGCATAACTCTGATAGTTCTGTAATGTGATCCAAGCCACCATCATATTTGATACAGAGGCAGGGCCTAATGCTGTGCACACTAGAGCTTAAAGGTATGTTGTTTCTTCTTTGCCTTTCAGCCCTCCTTCCCCTACAGCTTTGTGGCCTTGCTTCATCACTACAGTCCTTCCAGTTGAGTAATACTGAATTGGACTCTATTGGAGTTTAACAGAGCTAACTTTTATTCATCCAGAATACTTACTTTTCCTTGAGAAACAGGTTTGCTCCCCCTTTTTCTCTTGAATGTGCATTAGGCTGAGCTAGGGAGTGAGCGGTCACATAACTGACCCATAGCTTCCCACCTACTGTAGCAGCAGCGAGGGCAAGCAGCCACCCAAAGCACTGTTTGATTTTTGTTTGGAAGATCTGTCATGACCTGACAAAGGTTCCTAAGCAGTGGCCAGAAGTCAGAGCAAGTCCGGATTTCTCCAGTGTAGAATGAACTAAATTCCCCTGTCACGTCTGAACATGAGGAGAGAAAGGCATCCCTCCCACTGGTCCCAGCTGTCTGGGCTCAGGAAGAACACTGCATATTGCTGCATCACTCAAGGGCACAGGAAACTTCAGCACACAGACTGAATATACAAACTCAGGGTCCTCTTCTGGCAGAGGGATAAATGAGCTGGCCCACCTGAGGGATGTGTGGCACTGATTGAGGCCAGCTCACCTCCTCACAGTCAGCTCAAGAATGTGTCTTTTGTGGATGGGTCTTTGCAGAAGAGGTACCTTGACTGAAGATGAAGCTGTCTGCCTGTTTGCTCCCCTTCTCAGTCACCACTGGAACAGCTGCATCCACCAACAGCTGTTCCAGTGTAGCTTCTTGAATGTGCATGGTTTGGTGGCGCAGAGAGGACTGCACAATCGTCATTGAATTTGTTCACCTGTCCTTTGCATAGTGTGAAAAGCGAGTGGTAGTTTAATGACTTGTCCAAAACAATTACTTGGCCAAGAAGACTAAAACTGCAGGAATGCACAAGTGATAAGTTTGTGGTAAACTGTGTTTGCCACCTGGCTGTTATGGATCAGAGGGTATGGATTTTGTTGAATGACTAAAGGCCTCTTTGTCCATAAAGTAGGAGATGAGACAGGGAGGCATCTGCTGCTGAGGCTGATTTCAGGAAGTGTGATCAGATGCCTGGCTGTTTTCAAATAAAGTATATTCTGAGTTTTAACTGTGTTCCTCGTGTGCACTTCCTTCAATAGTTGCCGAAGATTCAGTTGTTTTGGCTTTCTTTGTTTTTTGTGGTTTGTTTGGGTTTTTTTAACCGTAATGCTCAGAATCAATAGCTCAACTGATTCAGAGAAAGCTACTTTAAATGGCCTTCTGTTCCTGCACGCCTCTTAGACTGGCAGTTTTCTCAGTTCACTGGTTCTGTGTCATTTTTTTTTTCATAGTGCACATATTGTTAGTAAAATAAGGAGACTTTAAAACAGAGGAAGTAGAGGTTATGTTGATCTTGAAACACCAGCAATTGAAAGGACCATTCATGGTTTCCTTCAAAACAAAGCCAAGTGGTAAGATAATGCTAACGAGGGCTGGGTGCCCAGAAGGGCATCATAATGAAGCATCCACTGTTATTGTTCAACTCAGTGTTTGTTCTTCATGTGAACAAAAGGAAGGAAGAACTCTGCTATCAGACTAGAGAGGAAGGAGTCTTTGTTGCCCTTGGCTACCCTAACTTTAAATGTGAGGAAGCACAGGGCACTGCAGCATAACCTTTCTGCAGTATTAGACGGAGAAAATTGATAGTTCAGGATGTTTAAGGGCGGACACTCTGTTTATCTAAAGACTAGGCTTCCCTTGCATGACAGCCCCAAATTAGGTGTGTCAGTGCTAGTATTTATTTAGGTCATGTGAGGTTTTAAACTCTGGTTCCTCTGCTTTGCTGCTTCTTTGCCATGTAATTCCTCCTCTGCATTGTTGCTCACCATCAGCAACAGTGAGAGATGTCACTTCCTTATTGAGTGTGACAGGCACTGGGTGTCCTGAGTGTAAAGTTCAGTCATGTTGCTGAAGCATCAGGAATCTGCTGTAGACTGAGTCAGGCTTACTGTACTTTTCTGCTCCTGCTCCACCCATAGAGCTGTCTGCTGAAGTGGCAGAATCCCTGCTGCCCCTCTCCCTGTCCTTCAAGTCATGAGGCTGACACACTGTCAGATTAATGACAAAGTTTACCATGCTCTAAGCCATTGTTTCAGATTTTCAGATGACTCAGACAATGATTGTGTCATCAGCTACACTTGGGTTATGATTTAAAGATACTCCTTTCAATCATGAATGTCTGCTTAGCCTGCCTATGCGTTAGTCTTACTCTGGCTTTGCCTGGTCCATGTGCCATCTCTGTGTATCAAGAAGCACTGGAGAAAGGGATTTATACCCCATTAGAGACAATGCTGTGTTATTGGGAAGTCTGAATAAAAGTTTGTGCATGTTTTGATTCTGATATAGATTGTTCATTCCTTGTATATAATGCTTTGAAATTTCTGGTCACAAAATGAAAGCAGCTCACAAATACCTAGCAGCTTTGTCTGCACATTCAAGGTGCACCCCATATTGATTTCTTGTTAACTCAGGTTAACGTGGTGTGTGATGTACACTTTCACACATTTATGACAGAGTCTATTTCCATAATTCCAGAATCTGAAAAGTTGCAGTCACAACTTTACCGATTAGCTCAGAAAAGGGATTTGCTTATTCCAGTAAGACACAAGTTTCAGAATGCTGCTTGCAAATATTTTATAATACAGTGGCTTCATAGATTGCATGTTTTGTGAAGGCTCTACTGATCTTACTGTAGGCAGAGTAAGAGCTCTAATTAGAGAAAACAGCCTTGTTTTGTTTAATGCGATTGTTCTGAGGGCATGTTGATTTGATAGAGTGAAACCATTTGATAAGAATACAAGAAAAATGGGGACAATCCCATGAAACTACTGAAAGGGTCAAGTGTAAGGAATTTTCTTCAAGGTTTCATTGTATATAAGCTGTATACAAAACTGATGAAGACAGGAGAATTAGGGCCAAGTTCAAATTAGATATGCTTCTTGTGGTTCTGGAGGTGATCAGCTTGTGTGTGAAACCATGCTGGATACAGCAAAAGAAATAAAGCAAATACTCCGTATTATGTTATCAGTACTGTGGCTCTGTAAAACCATTAAGCTCAACACAATAAATGGAAAGAAAAATCTGAGTGTACTGGAAAATAAAATTAAGAAATAGAATGAACTCAGACCACCCACCAAAGTAGCCTTCCGGAAGCAGATTGATCTTTACTTCACACAGTATATGTGAAAGCACAGTAAAGTGCTGAAAACATGGCTGGAAGAGTGGGGGAATGACTCTGCCCATGCTTAGGTTTTTTACATTACTAGCATCTTAAAGTGTGACGGTTCTTTAAAAAAAAAAGAGCCAACATTGGGCTTAGCACATTTTAGTCAAGCCACAGCAAGTGCAAGTGTACTCAGTTTACAAACACAAATGTTTTGGGTTTGCTATGTTTTCCTAATTGCTAACCCCAGAAATTATTTGTTTCCTAAAAGCTAAAAGGGCTTCTTTCCTTCTCACATATCATCATGAATGGTTTTAATGGAATAAATTGAATCTTCTGTGCCAGCTAAACAGTTGTCTTCAACTGTGTCTGTCTATGCCAGTCATGGGGGTTTATGTATGCAGTTACAGTTTTTGTACTTGGGTGTTAAAACTGAAGAGGCACAGAAGAAATACAGTCTACTTAAGGTTTTGGTGGCCTATTTGTTGAACAGAGCTAGAAAGGTTGCCTGAGTAACTAACATTCATTACTGCAATTGAAGACAATAGATGAGGTTCTGAGTACTGCCAGGGGACAATGATCTTGAATAAAAGGAGGTGCTGATTTGGTGCATCTGTGATTAGAGCTGCCTGGCACTGTGGAAGGAGTTTCCTTTCCCTCCCAGTGCTAGAGGGCTTGGCAAAAACTTCCACTGGGATGAAACTTTAGAGCATTTCTTTGAAAGGCTTCTTGGGGAAATGACAACACTATTATTTTCTTTATGGAAGGTGTTTCTATGAGCATATCTCTCTCTGTGGTGAGGCATGGCCATAACTGGAAAGAGGGGAGGGAGAATGAGGGGAAGCACACCTGTGTGTTGTATTACAACAGCACGTCTTGTGGGCCGTTAATGGATGGGGTGGGCTAAGCCCTTGCAGCTTTCCTCTTACCACTGCCTCACCTTTCTGTCTGCTTGGAAGGGTAAAGCTATTTCAGTACCATTTTACAGTGCACATCAAAAGTAATCTCTTTGATATAACAAAACTGGGTGTGGTTTACCCCTTTTCCATGAATAGAGGCTTACTGGAACTCACAGAGAGCTACCCTGGGCACAGGGAGATGGATGTAGTCTTTGTGTAGTGGGGTTTCTAATCAAGGGACTGGACTTGATAACAGAATAGTTTGCGGTGGGAGATAGTTGAAACCTGCCTGCAGAAGGTCAAAGCCTTTTATAAAAGAATCCTAGCAAAAAGATGAAACCTGTTACCAGGAGGAAACTTTTTCAAGTGATTTGACAAAAGAAGAATAAATGAGGCAGTGTTACTGTGAAACAGTATTTCTTAGAAAAGCAAAATAACTTTGTTTTCACAAGCTAGCAAGAGGGATATTGGTTGCTACAGCAGGAGTCTAGAGCCATCAGGTTCACCAGCCTGGCTGTTTACTTGTACGGGTGTGTTCACTGAACATTTCAAGCACTCCAGGAAGAAAGGAGAGACAGAGGACTTCAGTATGTTTTATTAACGTCCTCTTTCCAGCACAAATCACACTGAAGAAGACAACAGATAAATCCTCATTTCACTTTAATATTAGTTGTTGAGATACACATTAATAACAAGAAATGAGAAACAGATTACACCAGCAAACACATCTGGCCTCAGACTGGCCTTCAAATCATCCAAAGAGAAGCACAAAATATGGCGTTGTTTACAGCCAGGCACTTACAGTCCCACACAGCTGCCAAGGGAGAGAGGCAGCAGAGTAAACTCAAGACAAGCTGACAACAGCTCCACTGCTGGGGTGCCCCTTTTGCAGACGAGACAACAACAGATGAAGAAATCTTGAGAATGACCCAGAGCAGCGCTCATTAGTGAACGAAGTGCAGGCAGGAAATGGGACAAGATTCCTTTTGTCATAGCTTTTCACCCAGCTGTCCGTCCATCCCACAGCCACCCACATGCAATCAAATATAGCCATGGTCAAACTCCAGGAAAGTTATACGAATAAAACCTCCAGTGATTGCATACAGACCCCTTCCAAGTTACATTTGCCCCATTAGCAAGGAATAAAAAATTCCTGGGTTTAATCCAGGCATGTTTATCATTGTAGTTGACACTTACTACAAGGGACCGTATTCAGGTAAAGCTGATAGGATTGTGTAATTCCTCTTACTCATGTCTGCCTGTCCATCTTTTTCTCTGAGTACCTACTGTTTATTATTGATTACTAACACTTTTACTTCGTCTGTTGGATTTCCTTCTTGTGGCAAAGCTGCGATTTTTACTTTATGCAGGTATATACCCCCTTGTGTAAAACAGATGTGCAACTCCCAAAATGACAGCATTAGCAAGCAGAGAAAAACATTTCTGGATTTCTGAAATGAATTCTCTGAGGAGCCAAATGCTATTTTGAGTTTTTAAGTCATAATGACATCAGGACTACAGCTTCTTGGGATCTTTTGTTTGTGAGTACAGCTCACTTAAAGTCTTGCTCATAGGTTATTAAAAACCTTGTTTTCCTTGTGGATTGAAAGCAGTGTTTTATCTGTATTTTTCAGCTGGAGTCAAAGAACAAAAGTCTGTTACAGATGACTCAATAACTCTCCTTCTTCCAAATGGCTGCCATCCTACTGCTCTCCACCAGAATTGTGACTGCAGGTTGCTACAAGTAGTACTCTCTGCAGGGTGCTACGCTATACTCGCTTGCCGGTCATAGTCCCTTCATGTTCAGCTGTGCTCCTTGGTGGCAGCAGCTATTTTTAAATAGAGTAGATGTGTATGAGCTGTTGAGGAGATTCCTCTAAAGGGAAACTTCTAATGCATCAGGGATGCATTAAGCAGGAGAAGTTTAGATTGGATATAAGGAAGAAATTCTTTACTGTGAGGGTGGTGAGGCACTGGAATGGGTTGCCCAG
>JAVHNF010068612.1:78513-93454 GCA_034783455.1 Micropsitta finschii | reverse complement strand
GTCACAGACCTCCAGCTAGATTCTGCCCCATTGACCACAACTCTCTGCCTTCTTCCTTTCAACCAGTTCTTGATCCAAGAATCCAAGAATGGATCAATTTATTTCCCTTTACCTCATTTTCTTTCTTTCTTTTTTTTTTTTTATTGACACTAGACAAGAAAACTGTGTCGTTTGAGGAATAAAAAAAAAATAAATCAAGTTTCTATTTCCGCATCTGCTTTCCTCCCAACATTTTATCTGTTGATTTGACTGATTTGCAGCTCTTCCTTCCCCCCTTGCTGTTAACTAATGGACTTTGGTATTAAGCCAGCCTTTCAGTGCACACACCACCATGCCAACGAGAGTGTGTGCAGCTATTCTGTCTTCTTTGGAAGGCTACAGATGCAGCCAGAGCTAGAACAATTCCCGTATTGATCCCGCACTTGTCAGTTAATCCATCATAAGGCATGGGAATCCTAGCCCCTTCCACATCTGCCTGCATAACTGCAGGGGGAAAACCAGTTCTCTGAAGCTCTCACCAGGGAACGAGAAAGCAAAGCAAAATGGGAGCTTGCTGGGAGAGAGGGCTGTAAGCTGCTGGCCAGAGGGCCATGAGGTTGCCTACCTGCTCCACCCTTTCCCCCAAGCTCCTTTTCATCCTCCTGCAGGTCAGCGGGATCAGGTTTATGTCAGTGAACCATGAAGCTTATCAAATAAATGTTGCAGCAGCAGGTGTTTGGCTGTCTCCACATGCCAAGTCTAACAAGGTTGATATTGTGTCTGTGGCCAAAGTAATGCAGTAATTACTTTTCTGGGCTTGGAACCCCCAAGAGATTTCTGGGAACCAGTTAGGAAAACAAACCTTGCTAAGAGCAGGGGATTTTTAAAAAGGAACAGTAGGGTTCTCTGTGCCAGAAGGAGAGGACGGGCATTTCGAGTGCAGCATCCAGTGTGGTGCCCCATTCCCCTGTAGCTTGCTCTCATTAAAGGGGCCTGAAACAAGCGGCAAAGTCCTGCAGTGTGGTTGCTCACATTGGGACAGGCAGCTTATGCCCACAGTGGCATGTGGAAAGGCAGCTACTTCTCTAAAGACATAGATGTGGTACTGCCAGAAGAGCAAACCCCAGGTTAGGGGGGCTCTTGAGTGTTTGCAATTCAATCTATATAATTCAATTTGACTTACAAATCAGGAGTTGCATAGCATAATGTTTCCAGTGCTGTCTTTTGAGCCTTTCTCTTGTAAGCTGTGAGTGCAGAAATTCAATTACAGACCATGATGCAGCCTAATTACACCAAAGGAAGAACGAGAGCTCAGAGCACAGCTCCACTCTGCTGTGACCCTTTATATCTGGTAGTCCATTCCAAGCTACAGAGGGGAAAGTTAAAACAAGTCTGTGCAGTGATGGCATTTTGAGGCAGCAATCTTCATTGTTCTTTTTGAAAGAATATTGATTATTTAGGTCAAAGCGTTTTCCCTGTAGCTGATTATTACACATAATAACACCTACTATCATAAAGTCATTTAAACCAAGTTAAGTAATTGCAGAAATGTCCAGAACTCCTGGAAACTTCTTCTGCTGCTACATGGCTGTGCAGGAGACCAGAATTTGAAAGTGGGAAGAGGAAGAAAGCAAAACTGATCAGACATTCATAGGATCGCACAATAGATTTGAACCTGATATGTTTAAAATTCTTTTATATTCTTTTTAATAAAGAACATAGAAAATTCTTAACTACCTATAACAAATTCTTTACACATCCTTCTATGCTGTTGAATCAAGCTGCAAAGCAATAACTTTGTAGTGGTGAATTAATTTTCGTTCTTTAATGTCTAGCGACGCTTTCCTATTCCTACTGTTTATGTTAAGCTTTATTTTTGCATATTACCTTATTTTAGGAAGACCCGGTGCTTTGGTGATGGTCCAAAGATACCATGCCATTTGCTCAGTTTTCTTGCTGAAGTGTTTTATTTTCAGTATGTTGTTGTGCTCAACATATCATAACTGAATGTGCTGCGAAGCCCTGCTGTAACTGCCACGGCATGCTAGCCCCCAGTATTTAATTTTGTGCTAGGAAAACTGTGCACTTGGAGGCAAATGCTATAGTAAGTCAGAGACTTGCTTCTTCAAGGTACTCAGTGACTTTCCATAAACACTGCCTGAGTGTAGGCAAGTAGTGAAGAACTGCCGTACTGGGACTGCTGGGAGGGAAGGTATTATGATTTGCCTCAGCATTGTTGCTTTAAGGTCTAACCTTAGTTTGTTCTTGAAAAATAGTGCTAGAGTTGCTTCCAATTTCCCCATGCTGTAAATGCAATACAGATCAGCCAAAAGTCACACAGGGTATGTACCTCCTAAGATGGCCAAGAAGGTCCTTACAGGGCATACACTTTAATTTGGGGCACAGTTGCACAATGAAAACAATTTTGTTTAATATGGTACTTTAATTGGATTTTTCATATATGTTGTTGGAACCACTTGTGCATGATTTAGAAGGACACACAAAACAGCTTAACTAAGACAGATTTTTTTCATCATGTGTTTTGAAAATATCCAGAAATAACATTTTAGAGTTACCATTTGGAGGAACCATTACTGCAGAATTTAGCATACTTGCCTGTCTTTACTGAAGTCTCAGATTTGGGGGAGGGAGGGGAAGAGAGATGAAGGCCCATATATTTAGTTTTCTGTAAAAAACAACTGCCAGCTATGGCAAACTATAATAAATCATGTCTATTATTAATACTGGAGAGGGGTGGATCAGCAAGAAGCTGTACAGGACTGAGCTGCATGACAGCGTTAAAAAGAGGCAGAGGCATGTTAGGATTGGTGTTGCAGAGGCAGAGCTGTGTATGAGAACCTCACACATGACTTATCAGTGTTCACCTGAGTGTAACCAGACATGAACCAGAATATATTTGCTATTAATACTGCAGCTGTGATTTTTTTTTACTTTTCTTTTTTTTTTTTTACTTTTGTGATTAGAAGAATATGCCAGCTTGTGTGTGTGTGTTCTGGCAGTGGAAGGATGAAAGTGCTTACAGTTTCCATATGCAAGCAAAAGCATACCTTCTCTAGGCCTAAAACAGTTACAAAGTACATCATAAAGGTCAAGAAATAATGTCAAAGAGAAAAATAAGTGGCAGTGGATTAGACTGAGGTATTTTATGTACTGTGATGTTTTGTGTAGTCATCTGGAAAAAAATAGAAGAGACCTTTTGAAGATCACTGATTGGAAACAATCTTTATTACTGATCAAGTTCACCTTTGTCAAAAAGATTATTATTTAAATATTAGGCGTCTTTTACTCCTATGGCACAAAACTGATTCGAAGACTTGACCTGATAGATCAACTGTTAAATGGCTCATTAGATTAGATTAGATAAGGGAGTTGGAATGTATTTGATGTTAATATTACATCCCTACATATCGTATGAAATCTCTCTTCATCTATCATCTTGTGAAATATATTACCTGAGTACAGGATGTCATCTGCATGTTGTGTAGTCTTCTGAAGGTAGGGGATTGGCTTGGATATTACTTTTGCTTTTACTACTTTTTATCCCCAGTAGGAAATAATGTTGGTGTTGGCTATAAAGAGATGAAACCATGTTGAAGTTTTCAGGAATTGGTAATGGACAACAGAGTTCTCACCTAATAGTCAGTTTATATTTAAATCTGGTCTATATCAGAAAGAAGAGAAAGGGTCTCTGCTAACCAGCCTGAAGAGAGTGGATTTCATTCCATTGTTCAATGAAGCAGGTTATTCCTTGCCTTTTAACATAAAAATTGCCAACATGAATGGAGTTGCATGGAACCCTGCAAAAACTCTCCTCTAATATAAAATACCTAATGTTGTCATTTCTCACTGGAGTCCCAAAACAAGGTAGTGGTGCAGTCTGCTTGGCAGGATGCTAAAAGCACATATATCACTTCAATTAACTCACTCTTTTTGCCTTGATTATGAAGTTATATTACTCCATGGCCCAGGTTCATCAAACTGATTTTTTCTGTAGCCCATTTCCATCATGGCTTATGGTTAAACCAGGAGTTTAAATTTCCAGAATTAATCTCAAGCCCTTAATACACAATGTGATTTCTGACCCAGCAAGGACTTGGATCTCACAGTAACATATAACTCAAGAAAGTGATCTCAGCTTTCTCATTTCTTGTCTGGACCTGCTGAGAGCCACTATTTGAACATGTCAGAGCAATAGTGATGCATTTGCTGAAGATGCCGTCAGTGTTTCCAATGGGACAACGAAACAAAAAACCTTCTTTATTTGAATGTTGATAAATTTACCATGAAAGGTCACAGATTTAGATGCAATCGAGCTTTTCATGATTTTTGATAAGCCTGTGATGTGTAACAATAGCTATTGATCAGTTACTAGCATGGTATATGCACATAGTTTGTATTTGGGAGCCAGCCCTGATGTGACTGTGAGGTATGCATAGAGGTTGCCTAAGCAGAGTTTCTCTTCTTCTGGGCAGCATTATGTATTGAGCTTTTAAGCATCATTTGAACACTCAGTGTTGCTTGAATGATGTGTCATATCCCTCCCAAAAGCTTTTGCATTCTCAACATGGTCAAATTTTTTAGTGACCTGCTTTCAATTAAAAAGTGATAAAACAAACCCTTGACAAGTTTATCATGAACCAATTTCAAGTGCTCATCTATTCCGAAAAGTGAGTCTGAGGCAATGGTTGGAGGCTGTTTTTAAAACATGCTGATATGAACTCTCAGAATAATTCAGTGGGGAGGCTCTCTTGAACAGCTGTCTGTGCAGAATTGCTTCTTGTCATCCCCAAGACAACAGGTTACCACTATGATTTAAAATCTCGGGAGATAGTGAGACAATTTTTAAGAAACATATTCAGCAGAAAATAAATTGCACTCAGGCTTTTACATAGGTTAGTCTAATTGGCCTTGGAAATGCACACAAAAATGTAGTGTTTACTGTGAACAGTGTGAGACTCAGTCTGACTTCGAATTTAAACAATTCAAGTAAAATTTCAGAAAATTTGATCTGGAACCTGGAAATTTCCCTGTTGACTTTTTAGACCATGAGCTGTCTTATAAATGCTTCATGCTCTTAATGCTAAATAAATAGGAGTTTTGAGGCCCATTGCATGGGAAACATAGGAAGTCTGTAGTATCAGAAGGAAGATTAATGTGTCTGGAAATTATAGACTCCAATTTTCCCTGATCAGCTGTTGAATTTGTCTGTTTTCCTCTCTTTCTGAAGTTGTCTTGCTCAAAAGTTCCACTATAGTCCATTTTTCCTTATATATGTATCTTTTCTGTGCTAATTTTGAGGAAGTGGCAAGAGTATTAGGATACATTATCAGTCCATATCTATATATATATGAGTATGACACATGTAAATAGAAGAAATCCTTATATGTTTTGGAATAGTGATCTTAGGTCGCTGTTAAGATCAGGAATCTTAACAGGTTTCCCACTCATTTAATACATTGGAAATTTAATCTAAGAGTATCAAAGAATACCTTTGGCCAAGGGAAAATATTTTGGCAAAGGAAGGGTAGGAATGGTAGAGATAGGAGGTCTTTAAATGGGTTTCCATGAGACATGATAGATAGAAAGAAAGCCAATGCAAAAAGACTAAAGGAAAGAAGAGAACCATAAGGGTGAAAAAAAAAAAGTTAAAGGACAGTACCCAAACTGAAAAGCCACTGGGGAAAGGGAATCATCTGAGAAGCTCCGAAGGGTGGGAATGGAAAACTGGAATTAGGAGGGGACCTTAAAAAAAAAGACAAGCCTAAAGCTTTGTCTATGCTGCCAAAAAATCTATTTTGCTCAATTCTGGCTAAGCAAGATAAACATTTTTTCTGGCTTGTATAGGTGGTGGCCCAAATTCGTTTGTTACAAGTAGGTTGGAAAAAACCTTCCAGAAATGCTTTTGCCTGGTCTGGTGAGTTGTGCTAAATCATATTTTTACTTTGAGTCCAAAAAATTTGTCCCCACAGAGGCCAGCCAAACACCAGAGCTGATCAGACCTGGTTGGATTTCACAGCTGGTTTTAAATTCTGTGGTTTTAGCTGCGTGGATGTGGCTGAAGTGCAGCATCCCGTCAGAGCTCCCAGGGAAGGAGCACCCTGAGGTAGCAATCTCCAGCTCTGCCAGACACCAGGAACTGCATAAACAAGGAAGATTCAGCACTCAGTGGTCTTGATGTCTGTAGTGTAAAATCATGACAAAAATGTCTGCAGCAGACAGCAACGCAAAGGACAGAGGCAATTAGTGTGAGTGTGCTTGTTCCACAAAAGGCGTTTGACTCCATTTTGTACAACTGCAATGAGGCTGAGGCCTGAGGTGGATCAGAGACCTGCTTGGAAAGTGACTGAATATTGCCTTTGTCTGGTTTCATGAGGCTTGTTACTTACTGGGAGTGGGCCTAAATGGTGCTGCATGATGTGTCTTCCCCAGGAGCCATTCTACTGGGTGAGGATCTCAGGGTGCAGATGTTTGACTCTGGCCACATAAAACCATAGCCATGGTTCGGACTGTAGGAATGCTCATCTCTCAAATCAGTCACCAGCAGGTGGCCAACCAAAGGCCAGCTTCTGCATCAGTTCTGGTGCTCATCAAACTCAGAAATCCATTCACTTGGTACTCATGGGTTAACTTTTTTGCCACTTTTGCTTCCTGAACTGACAGCTTGTGGAGTAAGATGAGCACAAGGGAATTGGCAGGGCTGGATGAAAGAGAAGTAGAGGACAGCAAAGGACCATAATTTTTCTAGTTACTCACAGTAACAGCCATTTGTATCCAATGTCAAACTATGTGGGGCAGTGAAGCTACTTGTTTCAGGGTAGCATGCCCTCAGCCACCAGTGTTACAGTGGTGGAAAAGAGTGGTAGCACAATCCCAACAAAAGCTGTGTTTCCACTTTTTCCTATGAAACAGATAACTTCAGGTGGGTGTTCTTGAAGCTCTGACAAACCTGTGAGTGTAGTAAACTAATAAAATACGGTTTGGTACAGATCTGTGCCTTGTGATTTGTTCACTGTATCTACAAGTTGTTCTTGCAATTGCCATACTTAGTCTTCATGGGTAACTTAATAAGCCAACCAGGGACATTTACAGGAGCTCTCTCCTCTACTTGGTAAACTCTTCTCACTGAATTTCTGTAACCACACATATGTTTAAGTACCTGGATCCTTCATCAGACTTGGTTGAAAAAGTTATATGTTAGGATACAGAATGTGATTGCCAAAGTGTTGTCTGTGTAAAAAAAAAAAAAAAAAAATCAGACTAAAAAGAATCCAATAGACAGTATGAGGAGGAAAATGACACAACTATATTCAAATTCAGTGAGTGCAAACACGATTTTATCATTTCTTCTTCCAAGCAGTGTCTAATGTCCTACTGCTCTTATTCAACAGAATGTTGCAACTTGAACCTGCTTCTTTTAGTTAAGCTGAGAAAAGACTGGACTCATAAATGCTAATCTAACTCCTTTTGTGTGAGTTCCAGCTCATGCAGAAGAGCTAATCTGTTAAACTGATTCTTGATTCTGGCTGTTAGAAATATGGTCTATATCGTGGGTCCTCAGTCAGCTTTTCAGGCTCGCAGTGCTCCATGGGATGTAGGATGTTAGTTTTGGGCCACTAGCTAAAGGCATCTTATTCATCACCATTTTCTCTGGTGTGCCTCCATTGAGAGATAATTGGAGGAACAATGGTGAATTGAGCTGCTCAGCCTGATTTTTCTGACAGTCTGAGTACCTAAAGATTCTTTTGCTGTTACTGGTTGTTTTCCAATAACATCTGTGACCCCTATTCAGTATGCAGAGCTCCACAATATAAGGCAGTATGTACACACAAAGAATAAAAAGATGGCCCTTGCCCTGGCTGACTTCAAATATTGTTTATGGTTCATACAGCAACTCAGTATGTCAAACTGAACATCAAAACTCTTGGCCAACAAAATCATAAACCATTTGGAAACAAACTCAACTTAAAAAGACCACATGGATCACCATGTAAATGTTGTCTTGTTGTACACTCAAAACATTTCTGACTTATGATTGGCATGCTGATAAACTCCTGTAACCAACATCATATGACAAAAGGGCTAACCAAACATCCAGTGTTTCCTAAGTGGTCATAAATGGGATCACACTTATTTACAAGCTCTCAGAAAGGGAAAATGTCTTTTCAAATTGCTCTATTTGCAAATAGGAAGAGCAGATAGGGAAAACCAAGAACAACATACTTGGTTACAGTAAGTGCCCAAAACCATAGAATGAATACCAGTGCTCTATGAAAGAGTGCTGCAAACAATTTGAGCAGTCCATTTTTCTTACAGAATTACCAGCCATGAGCTGTTCCCAGTAGATGAACAGTGCCCACCAGTCTTTGCCAGCCAAAGAGAAAAGGGGGAAAAAGAACTTTGCACTTCAGTTGCTATGGTCCTTATTGGACTGGCAGTAGTTTTGCAAAGCAGTGTTCGCAGGCATTCATTCTGTATTCAGCAGTGTCCTTGACCATACCCCCTGCCAGTAACAGGACCTTTAAGTCCAAGAGGGAGACAGAGAAACAACTTCTTCTTTCTTTTTTTTTTTTTTTAACCAGCTAGCAAAGGATGTGCTGAGCCAAAATAGAAATAGCAAGGTCAGGGCAGGGCAGGGCCCTGCATGTCATTAGCCAGGCCTGGCTAGGAGTGATTAAATATGTACAAGAAGCTTTGAATAGGCCCAGGGAGGAGGGATGACATTGTGGAATACAGGAAAATCATTCTTTGGTGCTGTCAACTGACTAAATACAGGATGGTACTTAATTAGAGAGATAAAAGGAATTTATTTTAATTATTTTGATTTTGTAGAAGACAGGAATCTATTTTTTTATTTTCTGTTGAGTGTTTTGTAAGAGGAAGAGAGGAGGGTCCGGACAAAAAGTGTGAGCCTGGCTTAACAGAATCCAGATAGCCTAGAGGTACATGCTGACCTAGCCTGCAGTTCTCATGAGAAGACCCAGTAAAAAAGACAAAATTATACTGGCAATGGAAACAAGGCCCTGTTAAATTTTGAAGGCACTCCAGTTAGAAACTGATGACCTTTGAGCACATTGCGCTGTCTGTTTCATTAGACATGTTAGAGAATTTGAAAAGAATGAAGCTTTGAAGTGAATAAAGTACTGTGTCAAGTGGTGCTTTGGCTGCCCAGCTTGAATTTGCTATTGGGGCTGACCTTTTATAGCAGTATTGTAATTCTTGTACAATAACGTTGTTGCATAGGCACCTAGGCACTGGATGGCCGCAGTCAGTGGTTCACATCCACAAAACTACCAGCCTAGCTGGTTGAAACTGAAATACATTTCTGTTTATCCAGAACACCAACAATAATGTCCTTGCAAAAATCGTAGGGGCTGTTTTCTTAAACAAGCCCATAGGAATTTGGTTCTCAACTTCATACCTCTTCTGAAAGATGACTCCTGCAGCAGCATGGCACTCCTTATGATCATGTTGGAAGGTCGATTCAGAATCAGCTGGGGATTTCTGCATACTCATTTTTGCATGAATTTAACTTAAAACATTGTGAAAGCCTAGATGTAGTTATGGTAGTACAATCTCTGTGTCTAAATGCTAGTGTATTTACACTAATAAAGATATTTGTATCATACTGGTTCTTGTTACCTAAATATTGTATTTTTCTTTCTCATCCAGTGTGTCTCAGCTACCTAAGAATTGTTCTCTTGGGCAGTATGTCTTTTTTACTCTTTTACAGTAAATATAAATCTTATAAAAAATCTTTTGCTCTTCTGAAAGTCATTTGACAGTGAAGCTGACATTAATGGTCAGTTTACTGGCAGAGGAATATGGTTTGATTTATATGTTTTCTTGCTACAGTGTCAGATTGACAGCTCTGGGAACAGAAATACTCAGCTAATTGCCCAAACATGCAGCATATTGCAAACTTTGCCAACCTTTCACAGTGATAGTATCTTGATCCTTAAGTGTGAGAGCATATCTAAGCCTTCAGAGGGCATTCAGTGCTGAACCTGATAGGGCCTAAGAAGTACTTTTTGTTAGGTCTCATCATGATTCACCAAGGTAAACAACTGTGACTTTCTTTTGTGTAAAGCAATTGAACAGCCAGCCTGGCAATAACAGCTCCTAGTCAGAATTAACAAGAGCTACATTTCAAGCTACAGTAACTTTATCCTGAAAGGCTGCAGATCCCATTTTCCATCCCATGAGTGAGTACTTGCCCCTGGTCGTTGTATTTCTCCCTGCTTTTCTGCTACCAGGAGTGACCAGCTGTGGGCCTACAAGTTTAGGTCGCACATTCTTCAAAATTTCTAAACTAGCACTAGTGTAAATTTAGTCTCTGGGCCTTTGTCAGAAGCAGTATTTGTCAATAGATGGTTGCTGAATCAACACTGTAGTTCCCATGTACCCACCACAGCAAGTTCCAACTGCTGACTGATTGTGAAACTTCTTGTTCTCTCCCTGACCATTCCCCCTTCTCCCCTTCTGCTCTTCTCCTTTTCAGCTTTTCCCCCTTCCCATTTCCCTTCACCTTCTCTCCATCCACTCCTTTTCCATTTTTTTCCCCCTGCTGTTGTTAATTCCAGTCCTCCTGCCCCCATTCCTGCTGCTCTCCCTTTCTTTCATTACATTTTCCCCTTCATTGGTCCTTACAGTTTTTTCATTTATTCACCTTCCTGCTGCTTCCTATTGCCCTCCCCTCATTGTCACATGGAACAAGCAGCAGTGTTATGAAGAAGGAGATGCCATTAGCAGCATTGTATTAATCTGTCCTGCATCACTCCTCAGCCTTGTCCTCACAGTTTGTTACCAGTTGCCTTAACGGTGACGTACTTAATATATCAAATTTTATTCTTTTCCTTCCTTTTCATTAGAAATCCAGGAGAAGGAGGAGAAGCAATATGGATGTGCTTATTTGTCCTTTTCTTGTCCCATGAAGTGGTTCAACTGTGGCCTTTTTCTGTGCATAAGAAGAGGTAGAGGCCCTGCCTTGAAAAACTTGGCTTTTTCTTCCTTTGAGGTTTTCTTCTAGACCCTTTTTTTAAAGTGAATGGAGCAGAGTGATTTTCTTGTATCGCTGGCATTCTTTTCTTTCCCTCCTCCTCTCTGCACAGTCACGTCCCTAATTAATTGAATTCCCTACTAGACCTTTTGTGAGTCATTTCAATTACCCATTAGTGAAGCAGCCTGGGATTTCTGCTGTGTTTTCACTCATCTTCCTGGAATTTCTCTTCTCCCTCCCTCCCCCCTTCCCCTTTTAGTCACTCTGGTCTGTGAAAAGCATTAGATGGACTTCAGCGCCGAGTGCTTATATTGTTTGCAGGCCCAGCTGCATACTTCCACACTGCCTTGTGCGTCACAGCTATTCATCTTGTTTTGTACTTGGCTCTGCTGCAGATGCTGTAAATATGGTAATTTTAGATTCCCTGATTGGAAAGGTTGCAGGGTGGGTCTAAGTGGTAAAAGCACTGTTTGATTTACACTAGTTCATTCTAGTTTCACAGAGTTTGGGGTTTTAAAGATACAGCTGAAATGAGGCATGGTTTTAATGGCCATTTCTTTTTTAGGGTTAGGAGAGGGATAAACGTGAGGTTAGCTTTGTGTACTGACATGCAAAAATGCTGCCCAGAAACTCTAGTGAGATTGGAAAGAAATAAACCACGAGCAGGAACCTCCTCAGATTATTATGTAGGATGCCTTCCCAAAAGGATAGATGCAAAATGTGGATGGTTCTGAAAACTGCAAAAATGGAAAAGATCCAGGACAGAGAACTGTGAAAGGCAAATCTGGAATTTAACAGAAATGCCATCAGTACTGAAGAACTTATGGGACTTACAGCAATCCCTCAAGAAAAAAAAAAATCAATGAGCAGCTTATTTTTGAAAGATTTTAAAATAGTGGGTAGGACTGTAGCAGGCAACATGCATTGTATTTCTGAGGAGAATAGGGCAGTGATAAATACAGTTTGCTGAAATTATGATGGATGCAGTGAGTGCCTGAAATCTGAAGTCTAGAGAATCACATTTCTATTTAGAAATTGAATTTGTATAGCACATGAGTCTTTCAGGCTCAGGGTAATTCTCAAGTAATGCAGAGATGCAAACAGCATCACTGGGAGCCAACCTGCTGGAAATGTGCCTCACATGTCCCAGGTTACAAAAGTAATTTACTGTGCTCAAGCTATCATAATACTTTCATATTACTAAGATACTTGTCCCTGCGAGGTTAGAGTATTTCACAAGAGAACGGACTTTTGATAATCAAGCTGTTTTGAGAAGGCTCTCTCTCACGGCTTCCCAGGAGGGGCTCATTTGTTGGACTGACGGGAAGTGAATTTATGAGGGTTCCCTACACATCGGTATTCATAGGTACTTTTTTCCTTTTAGCTCTTTATGCAGTCAAAGGAGAGAGGAAGGGAATGGTGTGAAAATACCGCTTGGTACAGGCACATTAAAATGTTTGTACGAGGCCTACTGGGAATTATTTTGTCTTTCATTCTTGAAACGTTGGCCCCTGGTAAGCAGCAGTGGATTTCAGAGGTTCATTAGATAACGCCGGAGTTCTGCTACTTCACAGGGTGACATTACTCAAGTTGAAATTGAGACATTGAAAAAGGCAGAAAGGAGGTAGTGAAGAGTTGCATATATGAGCCCCCTTTTTCTTCATGAGGCCATGCAGCAGTAAGGCCTGTGTTGTTTTATCTAAAATTATCAGGTCATGGCAACAGCATTTTTTAGCCGTCTGTGCTGTTGCTGTGTTTTCTTACACACATACCATTGCTAGTATCATGTTACAAGGTTTTATGATTTGTCAGGTCTTACACCTTTTGATTTCTTACATATCCTCTTAGGTGAAGTTTAAGTTTTCTACTGCAGAGTTAGCCTGGTGATAGGTCTGTTACCCAGCTTCTGGGCTGAATGACAGTGGCAGCAGCATCTGAAATGCAGCCTTGGTCCTGCTATCACTTCACCTGATAAGTTGTCCTGCGTGTGCCAGAGGATGCCAACTGTGCCAGGGGTACTGATTCCAGGCAGCTTGCTGTGCCTTTCCATAGCAACTCTTTTCTTTTCCTGGGAGTACTCAGTGGGACTCTAGTGCAGAGGACTTCTGCACTAGACTGAGAAAAGAATCCATTTGTCACACAGCACACAACTGTCTCCTGTAGCACTGGGAACATAGCACATATACTATAGGTGAAAACCCTGTAAAAAAAAGTGTATCTAATGTTCATTTACCTTACATGGGACTTAAATTCTCCTCCTGTCATGTTACTAGATTTCTTTATGTGCTTTTTGCCACTGTGTAGCACTGCAGCACATTGCAGCACTGCAGCACTGCATAGCACATTGGCTCCTACAAAGTACTGCTGTGTCTTACTCCAGAGCTATTTGCACCTTAGTAGCATGTATAAACCTTACACCAACTTCAATAATGTAGTTAGTTCAGTCAGTTAGTCAAGGAGCTACAGAAATCTAAGTTTATTGTGTTCCTGGCCCATTTTTGAGTTTTCATGGATAGGTCTATGTGTATAAATGAATCCACAACATCTGGAAAATATGGTCTATTGAGGAGCTATTTTGGACTTCCAGGGTTCTGGGCTGTGAAATGTCCTAGAGCTTGATAGGTTCCCAACTACAGGCTATTTTCATTACTGTATCTTTTCTGAGACAGCAGCAAGAAAAACACTGCTTTCTGGAACAACTGAACAATGATGGAGTTTTCTATTTTTACATCTGTTTTGATACACAAAAACTAGGTTTAGAATATGTCTGCTAAATCGCACTACACAGCAAAAAGTAAATGATAAAGATGATTTTAATTCCCCTTGTTTCAGAAGCATCCAAGGGACCAGCTCAATCTCTGTACATGTAACATACTAAGTGGTTGCTCCAATATATGCCCATTTATAGCGTTTCTTTAACAGCACATTCTCCCTTGACTGTCTATCACTCTAGATGAGGTACGCTGTTGGAAAAAAGAGCATAACATATGTGACATGAGCATCACAGTGTGACAACATAGTTTTCAAGGAGCTCTAGTGATTATCAAAATTACAGCTATCTAATACTAAGGTTATTAAGGAAGCACACCTGTAGGATGTAAATAGGTAATTAAGTATTAGATGCCCAATCTTTTCCATTTTGTGCTGGTAAATTACTTGCTTGTTTTGAGAAAGAAATGGTCCTTTTAATGGGATTTGTCAGGAGAAAGGGAAGGGTACTCATGTGTGCAGCCATAAGGTTTGTAATTTAGCTGTGCTCTGTGCAAGTGGTTGGTAACTCCTCAGAGCTGTAGAGCTGAGGACAGGATAGCCCCATGGTAACTGAATAAGTAGGGAGGGCAAAGATGTGTGGGGCTAGCGAAGGATGTAAGGCATATTAAGGAGAAAAGAATGAATAAAAAGGGGACATTCTGGAAAAAAAAAACCAAAACACTACAGTGTAATGATGGAGAAGGTAATAAAGTTTTATTTTTGGAAAAAGAAGAAAGAAATTGGGTTAGGATAATCAGAAAGATCAAGGAGGAAGAGATGGTTAGTAAGGACCAAGTTTAAATATGACTCTAGAGGTGATTTGTTGCCAGGTTTGAGATCAAATGAGGCTGGATATATTATCAATTAAAGCAAGCACATGCAGGTAAAATATGCGTTAAAAAATACTTTGCAGAGCTGGACTCAATCCTGTGAAGTGCAGAGAATTTTCAACTCTTCCTGACCTCCCTAGAACCTTTCAGGAAGTGCTCAGTACTTTGTTTTAGTCCCAGATTTGTTTCACTTAAGTATTACCCTCTGCCCCAGCGGCAGCTCTTCCCAGTTCTGAGTTGCTTGGTACACATGGCAGATTTCAGGGCTTCAGGCTCCATTCACATGTCATAGGAAGCAAACACACAGCTCAGGTCTCCTTCTCCTGCTTTTGGCTTTATAGACCAGGTTGGACGGGGCTTTGAG
>JAVHNF010068612.1:53956-78413 GCA_034783455.1 Micropsitta finschii | reverse complement strand
CATGTCATTTGGAGGTAACCTGGCATGTAACTTCAAAGGGTGAACCCAATGCTAACTTGTCCTTTCCCTATCTGTTGCTGCATTGCCATTTGATGCATGAGAATGACATTGGCAAGCATATCTCACCCAGTGTCCTTAGCTGGGTTAGTATTTGAGCATGGGTTAGTATTTGAGCCAGTTTAATCCAGAATTTCAAAGGTCTTCAAAAATTTGTATTTTTGAAAATCTGTATGTAATTCTTCTATGAAACAGATGTCTAATCTAGTCCAGTCCATCTTTTGGGTTGCAAATGGCAGGTTAAATCACATGAACAAAACAATGCATTTAACAGGGCATGCAATTTACAGGGCAGAGATGGAAAAAAGATCTTTGAATTGGTTCCCTTGCTCACAAATAACTTGTGAACAGATTATTTCTCTAAAATTGAAGTACTAATCATGCCACCTTTTTTTCATCTAAGCAGCTTGATGGCAAAGCTATGGCCTAGTCATTGGTTCTCCCTGGGGTTTATATTTGATTTTTCAAACACTCGTGACTTTGAGAGGGTCAGTTTGCATTCTCTCTCTCCATTATGTTGTGTGCTTAGAGGGGTTTGTGTGGGCTATCACACTTGGCTCCCATGAGATCCCACATCTGGTAAAGGATAGAGTGCATGACCTCATGCCCAGACTCTTCCTTACCTCCAGCCTTCACCCGTCATCTGAGAAAGTTAAACTAAAAGCAACATCTATGATGGCAAGGGCCCAAGTTTGAAATGTGTTCATTGTATGTGCTCAGTTCAAAAACAACATATCAAGGCGAGTGCAGTCCTTACAAGTAGCACCCCTGGGCCTTCTTTTATTCCAAAGCAGAGATATTTACCCAAGGAAAAGAGGGAAGTGACAGGGTAACAGAGTACACATGTTGTGAAAATATGCAGGCAGAGACTGAAGAAAAAATAACATTCTGCCACAAGTAGCTGCCTTGTTCCTCAACCTTTTTTTTTCCCTTCAGATTAGAACCAGCCATTTCTTGTGCTCTTTCAAGCACCTTCTGTGGTTTCCTGACAGCTGGCTGGAGAGGATTGAAATCTGGCTTGAAAAATGGGGCATGGGTCATGTTATTTTCAAGAGAGAAGGAAAAAATTCCCATAATGGTCAAAATTCACAGGTTTGGGGTTTGGTGGGGTTTTGTTTTAGAAAATCAGTGTTGGGTATTTTAATATATAACTTCAGTTTAAAATTATTAATAAAGAACAACTACAGAATCAACTCTTCACTGCTCTTCCCTCTGGTTGATTTATAATGGCAAGCAATATTTTGTGTGGAGTTGCAGCCTATCATTTTACTGTGTCTGGAGTGGGAGAGGAAAATGTTCAGCTTCATAAAAGAGCATACTGGGCTTTTCTGGAAGTATTTTGTTGGGTTTTTTAATGATGTGATAACACTTCTCTTGCAAAAACTGTTTCATTAACAGAAAGATAAGTCTGAGCAACAGCCTGCAGGCTGGTATTCTGGCTCTTGGATCTCCTGAGCCTGAATTGAAAATACCAATACATTCCCAGCTTTATGTTCAAGCAGATGGTTTCTGTTAGGAGTTATAAACCTTTCTGGTCTTTTGTTCTTTGGTGAACAAGTTCTCTTTCTTAAAAAGAGAATACTTAGTTCACAGAAGTGCTCACTTACTTGACCTGCATTTTAGGGCATGAGGCTTCCTCTTGGGAATGGGGTTCACTACCTTTTGTAGCCAAAAAGCACAGCCCAAAATGGTAGTGCTGTCAACTGGGTTTAAGGAAAGAAAGGGACAGAAAGCAGGAGCTGGGGAGAAGTACAAGAGAAAAATGTCAGCAGGAGGCAGCAAGTAGAGAAATTCAACTAGCATGCCCTACCATATGGAGAGAGCCATGACGTCAAGCAGAAGTCCTACTGTCTGTGGAGCGTAAAGAAGGCGGAAGTGTTGATTGACTCTTAATTTTTGAACAGACAGACAACCAACCAACCTCAGGCAATGGCAGAGCATGATGAGGCAACTACAGCAGCACTGGGAGTAGAGGGACTGCATGAGTAGAGAAGTGGGACCATGTCACCTGACCAGGCCATACTCTGCATCAGCAAGTCTGCATCCTCCAGGATGTCTCCCAGAAGATCTTTCTTCTCCTTGCTTCAATAATGAGTTACAGTCCCTTCTGTAGAAGAACTAGAATGGGGTCAAAGGAGAGTATTTCTCTAAGAATTTGAATGAAAGCCCATTCAGTACAGTTCACTGAATAAAGGAGGTCTTAATGGGTAACTCAGATTAAAATAGTAATCTATTCCTACTCACAGTTAACTCCCCTAGAATGAGAACAAGCAGCACATTCTAATGGGTAGATGATACTGGTGGAAAATAGGAGTTCCTTAGTTCTAATGTTCACTCAGCTCTGGACTCGTTGAGTAACAGTGGATAACATGGGGAAACACTTTCAGCTAGTGGATAATAATATTGAAGTGCTTTGTGAAAATGTGTGGGACAATTAGCATCTGCAAAATGTTTGGAAGATATCAGTTTCCATATTTCTGCTAATTTGTGACAGTGCATCATACTGCATTTTGTAAAAGAGCTCTGTTAAATTAACTAAACAAATTAATGTGTCTCCAGATCCCCTCATGTTTGTGCTACAAATGATAAAAGCCCACAGATAAAAGATTGAATAAAATTTTCTCATTGTATCACTAAGTTGCACTGATTTATATGAAGCTATACCCTTCATTAATGATTTGGCTTCCTGTGTCCAATTGATTTATAAACAAAATTTATAAGTACTAAATTTATCAGCTGAGAGAGTTTGCTGTCATAACCTTTGTCTATTTTCATTAGGGATTTCTGCACCAGAGGTACAAATATAATTTTGAAAGGGTGTGTTTTATAGTCTTCAGTTATAGAATGAGCCCTTTCAGTGGTATTAACTCTCCTACATTCACACCAGAAAGTTGACTTGGCTTCTGCAAGTGCTACGGAGTGCCAAAACAGATTACTCCTACTGTGTAACCAGTTTTCACCTGCTTTTGTGTACGAAGCCATTAATGAAAGAATACTTCTTGGAATGGTTTAATGGTTAGAGGAAGGTAACACAATTCAAGACTATGCTAGGCAGTAGCTTAGGTACACTCAAGGATTGTTTGCAAACCACTTCAACTATCTGTAAAGTACCTTCCTCTCAGAAAAATGGGTGCAAGAATGCTACCACTTTGCAGGCTTTGTTACTCTTTGTTAAGCTGTTTGCAAAGACTTAATGCTCTGAATCACTAGCTGTTCTTATTGTAGTATGATTTTTATTTATTTCTCTTTTTTCTCTAGTTGGGGTATGATCAGCTATCTAGCCCTGTTTTTCATATGACATACTGTACTCACTGTTGTTTGAAATCGCCATTAGAACACTTGACAATAACGTTTTCTTTCTGAACTCACTTGTATTTTTTCCAGCCCTGATTTTTTTTCTTTTCCTTTCCTGTTTATCTAAAGTAGTTGAAGGAAAAGGACACATTGTGTCAAGGCTGATAGGACAAGAATTAGACCTACTGTATGTGCTGGTTGTATTCGGGCTTCCTTTCTCCTCCCCCATAACCAAAGCCAGCTCTGCTCCATTCTTTGGGACAGGCAGGATATTGAGATTTACAAGACGTCTACCCTTTGAAGTACTGGGAGACCATGGTTCTTTCACATTTCTTTCTAAAGCCTGAAGAAAATAGGTACAGGGATCATGAGTGTGGAAAGCTTCAAATTCCTCGCATTTCAGGTGGTGTGTTTGCCCTGGGAGTAATAGTAGAGGAATACAAGGTTTGCTGTGATTTGCTGCTTTGGATCAGTTACAGTTAAAAACTTGGTCCGGGCTTAGTGCAGAGCCAAATTTTGAAGTAATTTAGTCCTACTGTGTACATGTTTACTCCTGCATCAGTATGGACATAATAGGAGAATTTGCCCTCATGGAGTTGCAAAGGATTTGTGAACACATGGAAATCCCACCAGTTTAATATAAATGAGTTTAACAGATTTACTGAAAGTCGTGCCACACCCGTGTTCCTCATCTGTTTAAGCTACATTTTAGTAAATACTTACATAAGGGTTTGCAATAGTTTAAGTAAATTAGATATAAACTGTACATCTACTTAAATCAGTGTAATTTTCCTACATAAACAAGAACAAAGTAAAAACCTATGGACAGCCCCCTTCCTCTGGACACAGCTGGAAGGCATCACTGAGCTCAGTTACTTACCACAGTCATCTGTCAACCACTTCCAACCACTCAGATATGGATGGGGTTTGTGTGTGCACTCCCCAGTATGTTTAGTGGTGGACAGTAGAGGCACATTAGCTCAAATCACTTGTTTAAACTGATGTGACAAGTCCTGCCTGAAATGTATTAGGGAGTACTCACAGTGGCAGCTCTGCAGGGCAGACAGCAGCCCTGAGCAGGGTGGCAGTTGGGGGCAGCTGGAGGGCAGCAATATCTCAGCCTAGGACAGCTGTTGCAGAGTCAGCATCTGCCTATTGCTTAACTTGAACACATGCTAGGTTCTCTTCAACGAGTTTATTCATACTTTACCCCTTACTAAAGAATTCAGAATTGATTTAATTTACAAGTCAAGGTGCATCAACTTCTATCCCCTACTGTGCCATTATTAATCTGTCACAGGTCAAGAGATTTGTCTACTGTAAATCATTTTCATTTCCCAGTTAGTGCAGAATATTCAAGAGAGCAGGTTCAGTTCCCAGTACCAAGGGTCTCCACTTGAAATTTCTCTTCAGAGTGGTTTACTGTCTATAATTTTCTAACTGGAATGACTTTACACAGCTACCTTTCAGTTTCAGCCTTTGTTTTGTTTTGCTTTCTTTGCCACTGCTGACCAAAACCAGCCTGTTTTCTTTCCATTGCCTTCAGTGAAAGTGGGGCAGCATCCACTTGCCTCTGCCTTGACCAGGGAAGTTATTTTATAAATACCTGAAATAGCACTTTAGCATGAAGGAGCAAACATGCTTATGGGCTGCATTCAGTAGGAACTGAAAAGTGGATTAAATAGTTTCTTTCTGCATTTCCCCAGGGTGCTGCTCCATAGCAGTTTAAATTGCTCAGTCTGCTGTGCCTCTACTCATTCAGCTCCCAGCTGTGTGTTCCCTGTTCCTTCTCTTGCACTGGCACTTTCCTGACCTGAATAGTTGCATGAAGTGGGTTAAACTGGCTGAAAAACAATCCTGGGGGATTTTTGTTGGGCCACTCAGCTGAGACTGGGTGAAGGTGCCATGGAACTGCATCTTTAGATAATCATCCATCAGTTCCTCTAAGCTTTCCCGTTACATAAGGGAGTGCTGGCTGGTGCTGTTTCCAGGACAGTTTCTGAATTTGATGGCCTGTGTTTCATAGCTAACTCACAAATGCAATTCTCCATGCATCTAGGACCTTCTATAAAGGTGAAGCAGTACACATTCTTAAAACCACTTTAAGAGTGTCCTAAGCTAATTGCTAAATAGGCTGTTTAACATCAGTGAACAGCTCCGTTTCAGTGGGATAGTACATGCTTTCAGGCTTGTATTAGGCATTTTGCGCTGTAAGACTGGGCTACTTTGTCTCCAATAGTTAGTAAACTAAAAATCTGGAGGCATTTGCCTTTCAGGACTGTATTGCAAGAGCAGGGTTTAGAGCTGTGTTTTCTGTAGTCCATTTCTTTCCCCTCCCAGCAAAGAACTGTTGATCACCTTGATTGCGTCTCTATGAGGGATCCTTACTCCATGTTGACATATAAGAGGAGACCTTAGAATTTTACTCCTGTTTCTCATCTTTAGTCTTTCTGGTAAGACTCAGTGGTCCTCTTTGGGGTTAATTAGGAAAAACCACGGTCAGGCCTGGAAGCTTTGTCACTCATGTCAGCAGAGAGGTCCCAAACTGAATGCTCATAGTCCCTACAGCATTCCTGTCCTTAGCCTTCCTCTGCCTAATTCAGTGGCTGTGCACTGGCAAACGTTGGGGAAGCCTGTGCTGCTCCTCTTCCATCATATGTGGGTTTTTATAGTTAGAGAGATCCTAATCCCAGCATCCTTAGGGCTTTTTAGCAACACTAATCTGATTTGCAGGCAAAACAGAATAAGAGAGCTTTGATCGGGCAATCTTGGTTTGTTTTTAAGTAATCCCTGGCAAAAGGAGGCTGATAAGGAGTTAGTGGGTGGCTCTGTTTGTAAGCACAAAAGCATGTATCACTACACCTGCAATACCAGAAAGCATCTACAACAATGGCATTTAGGCACATGAAAGCCCAGGCAGTGACTTCCAGAGGAAGCTGACAGGTTAAGACCAGTGTAGATAATTGCCCGTGTTAACCATGGAGCAGGGAGCATCTGGGTATACTGAAGTGACCTAACTGATCTGCTAGGGACTTTAAGGTTCTTTTGGACTCATTTGGTCATTTAAGCATTCGGAATTGGTGTCAACTTACTGCTGATGGACAGGCAGAGCTAGTCAGTCAGCAGTTGTCTTATACTTTCCATTATAAAATCTTTGTTTCATCTAATTATAATTTACCACTGCATTTGAGTCAAAAATGCTTATATAAGGGACTGCTTTCTGAGTGGTTTCAGTGGAAAGTTTCTTCCGAAAGTTTGTATTGAGTTAGGAAAAAAGTGTTTGTCTTGCCAGTGATTGAAAGCAGCTCTTCTTTAGTTAAGAAGCTCTCTGGCCTCCATTTTTGAGTACAAATTGCACGTGACTGTGACTGATGGATGAATGGGATGTTAGGAGAAGAAAAGGGGAAGGACTTTTATTTTCACATGAAAATTTATGCAGACAATGATACTGTGAGCATGCTCCAGCACAAAGTTGAGTCTGTTTTCTTTTTAAAATCCTTTTTCTAACCTTTAGGAACTGTTGGGTCACTGGAAGGCAGTAGTAGGGAATGGGAAGTTAAGTTGCATGTGCCTTGGTTCACAGTACTCCTTTAGGCATCTTGAAGGAACAGGAATGGGAAGTAGCACGTAGAACCACAACAGTGATGGGCTGGGAAACTGTTGAAGCAGAAGAATGTGGGAGTAACAGCCACAATAAACTTTAAGATTGGGGTGGGATGAGGAGATCTCCATGGGAACATATAGCTTAAAGGGACTCATCTCCAGGCCTTAAACGTATGCTGAGGTTTTTGAATCTCACTATTTCACTGTTATGTAGCAATTGCCTGACAGGATACTTGCTTCATTCCCTTCTTGCCTTCTTGCAGCATGGTTCCTATTTGTGCTAGCAGTTAAAAGTGTATATCTTAGATCTAAAGCCATCCAAACCCTAAAAATACCATCATTTTTCTGTGATGGAATGTTGGGGGTAATGCAATTTGTCATTTTAAATTAGTAGGTTTTTGACAACTCTAAACCAAAACCTGGCATTTCGACTGTAGGATTTTCCATCTAATACAAGTGGAACTCAGGAAATTTTGCAAAAATATGTCAAACATGGCAACAAGTCCGAATACTGATGTCTTTGCACTGATGGACCCATTCTGTGAAAACATTAAGGGCATCTCATTTATGAGTCCTCTGCAAAAAGCAGTTTAGCAGTTCAATCCAGAGAAAGAGGGACTTTGGTGAATTGTAAGGCAAGAATTTTAGCTAAATAACAACTTAAATTCTAAAGATCCCCTTTGGTAAAATCTACTTCTTCAGTACAAATGAATTTGTGGTAAGGACATCTTTTTACTTTGGTAATAACTACATTTCTTTCTTTCTTTAAATATCTTTAAACTTTTGGAGTACTCATGTAATTTGAGTTTCACTATCTCTAGAAATCATAGAATTTGGTTCAAACGCTGCCTATTTTGAAATGTTCTGTTTTGATACAGGCAGCATTTAAATCTTTCTCATCTTTCCCCTAAAACTGAGAATTATCTCTTGATTTGTGAGGGTTAGAGAGTGGCCTAAAATGATAAAATCATCTTAGGAGACTACAGATTTTATCACAAGATGGAGATCTGTTAGCATGTAAGGTTTGTTGTTTTTTTTTCTTGATTACATCTCAGAGTTTACCAGAACATACACAAATATTTTCTAGTTCTAAGAAGTGCGTAGACCTGAGGTTTGCATATGGCTGTCTCTCCAAACCACAAGTGACTAAAGAATGTCAGTGTGATGTTTGGCTGGTTAAAGGAGGGCAGCACTCCTAAAGCAGGCTTGTGGTTTTATCCTTGCATTAAGAAGACTCAAATGTTACAAAGATTATTTTCTTTCACATGTATTATAGTTTATTTTTTTCCACAGTCTGAAGTAGCAGCACCTGTGTAACCTTATTTAACTGCTTTCATACATTTTTCTTTCCCTCAGCTAATATTCTGCCAATGTGACAAACTTTCCTCTCTTTGAATTGCAGAACATCATGAAAGCTGGCATTTCTCAGCCTTGTCCAGTACTGTGAATGTCTTCTATGCACTGTTCACTGGAAGCTGTCATTTTACTAATACTATAAGAACATGAAAACTATCAAACAAGAATAAATCTTACAGGGAAGCTGTTACAACTTGCTAGGGGGAAAAAAGTTTAATGCCTGTAAGCATCCATTGTTTGCTTAGCCCTGAGCCTTTCCCAGGCATGGATCATTACAGATAATTAGGTACTGCTCTTTGATTAAGAATTTTTTCTCCAGTAGAGGCTGTGAGCAACCTTTATCCATAGACTTGAATTTGATGTTAACAAGAGGAGCTTGCAGTTATGTTTCCTTACCTTTATGTTGGCAAAAGTGAAAAGCAGTATGTTTTACAGCCTCAAAGATGGGAAAATCCTTTCCCATTTTCTGAAGGCCTCAGGGATGTTCATTCAGGTTTTGGCTTCTCAGCTCACTCTGCTAATGAGAATGCAATTTAGCTAGGGTATTTGAAACCTGCATAGGAGTTCACCAAGGACTACAGAGGACTGAGATTTGTCATGTATTTAATTTCTGTTCCCTGGGACACTACAGGAAAATTATGATAATCACAGTTTGCACTCCAACTAAGGAGTCTTGTCTCCATTCCAGTTTATTTTCCCCTCACAAGGCTATACCCTTTCTATCTCTACAGTGATGATAGTTCACAGCAAATGATCTGCCATGTGGGTAAGTGGCATTCAGTTCCTTGCTTGCTGGTCTCTGCCATCTGGCGCAATTGCTTTGCTATCTGTTACCTCTTATCCAGCCTAACAGAGCTAACTGTCCCTGGAATGGCCTAAAACTAATTGCAAAGAAATGCAAGTCTGCGAAAAGATAGGTGCAAGTTCCTTGCAAGAGAAGGCAGATCATAGCTGAACTCAGTCTTCTTCTGCGTCCAAAATACCTGCCTTCCAGGGACCAGAAAGTCTTATTTTCATGGTGAACAGCCTTTTTGTTAGAGCTCTCAGCAACATAGGAAAGGGATTTTGTTAAAATACTAATTTTATTTCCACACTATCACTTTAAACATGAGCCAATTCTATGTTTTCCTGAGAACCAATGAGGCTTGAGATTTTATTTTAATTAAAAACCAGCAAAGGTGGGGTTTGTATTTCCTTTCCTGTCGAATGCATTTGAAGCACCTCTGTCTCCAGCTGGCTATGGGAGCAGAGCCAGCCCATAATGGTTTCAAGCCCAGTGTGTGCATAGGGAATACGGTTTTCACCTGATTGATGATTCTGAAAGCATTTGCAGCACAGAGTGCTGAAGCTGGTGGCACTGAAGCTGTTTAGAAGGGAGAGGAGGTGGATGTGTGTTTCAAAACCTGGCAATTCTTCCCTGTCAAGTGAAGTAAATGGTGCATGAAGGATCTCATTTCATCTGCTTGTGGGTACTTTGCTCCATGAAACCTTTTGAAGTGGTTGCCAGAGGATGTAGCTGAGATTGGTTGAACTTCCTTGGAGTCCTTTTCCCTGGCCCTATAGCCATTCCTTCAGCTGGGCTGTCAAAAGTGTTGTTATTGGGGCTATTCACTAGGACTTTGTAGGGGTAAGCCTGAAAATGAATTCTTGACCATGATATTGGTTAAGAATGCAAAGCAGTGTGACACCGAAACATCTACATTCGCAGTATCCTTTCCAACTTTACATAGCATTTAGTGCTTCCCAGGCTTCATATTACTCCAGTTTTAATCCAGATTTCTTAGGAAATTCATATCTCTACCCAGTCTGTTACACAATGGCCCCATTGTAATTTCCTTAGGTATGATAACGTTGCTTTATGGCCTTGTGATCTTGCAGTCATCTTTATAGCACCTCACTACTGGGAATGATTCCAGCATTATACTGGAGAGGGGAAAGGAAACATCTTTGTAAAGGAGTCTGCTTTTAATCATCACGTGTGGGTAGGAGTGAGGTTTACTGTGTTCAAGGTTCACAGGTTCAAGGAGCAGGAAATAGGATAGGGTGTTAAGCAGAATGTGAAAGCCCCCAAGACTGCACTTTGGAGGAGTTGACTTCTTTTTGAGTGGAGAGGAGAAGACATCCTCAGTAGAACTTAAAAAGTATGAAAAAGGCAGAATAAACATGGGGACTAGAAAGAGGGGAAGGAGTCTGAGGAAAGAGCAAAGGGCAAGGTAGCACAGACCTTGCTCGTTGGGATGTATGCCTGTAAAAATGGGGCTGGATATCTGAAAATGTGCTTTTCTGCAGGTTTTCAGGTTCCTGTTTCTCACCAGCTCAGGAGCTGCATGCATGGCCTGTTTCATGATAGATTAGTGTTTCCATGTGGAACTTTAACGTGCAGACACACTTGAAGATGGGCAGGTAGCAAGAGAAATCATCTGAGCTTTATCAAAAGCCAAAAATTCAGGGAGACAGACATTTGGTTTCAGTTGTGGGCAGATGCTCCGGTCAAGTCTTATTTTGTCCAAACCACTTCCCCTACCCTTAGGCGTGATATTTTCAGAGTGAAAGGATGGGCAAAGCCTGGGGAGATTCCAGAGCACAGCTTGTTTTGCAGCTGGCTGGACATGGAATTCATCAGCAACAAAGCAAGACTCGCTCTTCTCTTGTGGATACAGCAAGAGCTTGGACTTGTGCACACACACACAGAAACATGCACACGCATGCATGCACGAACACCAGAACAAACCAGTTCTCTCTTGTCTGCTGGGGAGGCTTCAGTTACAATTTCAGATGCCCGAGGTTTCATTTAAGCCATTCGGGCTCTGAGCACTGTAGCCCTGCCTGCCTCCTTCCTCTCCCAGCATGCAGCCAGAAAAAGCCTCCCCCTCGCCTCCCTCCCTTTCCAGCACGCACAGCACAAAAAGCAAAAACCAACCCAAGCTTGCCTTTGCAGCTGGGACTTATCAGCCAGAACACACACATGTAGGTCATCCATGGGAACTCGGCAAAGTGTTGGATCAACGAGAGGACTGGGGGGGGGGGGTGCAGGGGATGTGCAGGGCCGCAGGAGGAGCAGGGCCGGATTCTTTTTTTATCGTTATTATTATTATTGTCTGCTCTTTTAGAAAGGAAAAGGAAGAAAGATTACAGCAGCTTTTCTATTAAATGAAAAGATTAGCATGCCGTGGATGCTTTGCTGGGGCGTGATGAGATTTGCAGCAGATGAGTTGGTTGCTAGGGAATGCTAATGAAAAGCAGATTTTCAAGACTCCTGTGCTGTGTGGGCCCAAAAGTTATCTAGCCTCCCTCCTGCATCCCTCCCACCCTCCTGCCCCATGCAGCCTCCCAAATATTTATAAAATCCTCACCAGGAACAAGAAAGCCAGATGCAGGGCTGGGTTTTTGACAGCTCTCCCTTCCCGAGCTGGCTGGGAGACACACACACACACACACATATGCACACACACATGCACACACATGACTGCTGATTTTCTTTGCCTTCGTATAAAGGAGGAGGTAATTGAAAACAAAACAACAAACTTAAGAATAAGAAAGAAGTGAGCAGTGGCTCCCAACCCTGTTCTGTCTCTGATTTTGGAGTTCAGTCAGAGTTTAGGGCTTGCATGTGTGTGTATGTGCATGTTGAGGGTAGGTACGTGTTTGTTTTCAATTTTTCCCCATGCGTTTTCAAGCTGGGCTCTAGCTCTTCCCCTCCTCCCGTCCTGCTGCAAGCCTCCTTTCCCTTTCAAGGCCTTCCGACACAATGAGCTTATTTTCCCATGCTCCCGGTGAAAGCCGGGCTATGTGCGTGAAAGCTGCAGCCTCGGAGGACCCTTTTTAATACAGAAATTGAACGTTGCTGAAGTTACAGACAGGGTTTCTGCTATTTTTACAAATGACCCGTGTCTTGCTCCCCTTCTCAGAAGTATCAGCATTCTTAGATATCTTACCATCTGTCTCTCAACTGATATTTTAAGTGAATTTAATGTTGATATGACAGCCTTGAAGACTGATGTTTTGCTGCTTGCTCCATCTTCTCCTTACTGCTTTTATTGTGCCTCAATCGTAAAGCAAAGTGATTTTATACTAAAAAAAAAAAAAAAAAGGAATTTCTTCATCATCAGTTTTTGGCTAAAACTGGCAAAAGGGCATCATTTAACAAGGTCTAATTCAGAATAATCCAGTTGAGTCATATAGCCCTGTCATGAAAAACCAGCGCTTTGAATTTACAGAGCTACCTTGGGCCTTTGGATTGTACAGGGGAATGTGCAGAAGCAGTGCCTCACTGCACTGCTCACTTTTAAGTTTCCTTCATCCCTTGCCCCAGTATATCATGTTGGATGTGAAGGGCTATAGTCTTCCTTTAATGCCAGTGGTTTTTTTTTCATGAATGCTTTTGGGGAATGAAGAGGTTAGCATGAATTGGAAACAGAGTTTAAAATTGCTGTGAAGAGTGAATGCGAGTCTCATATGGTGGTCCCATAAAGGTAGCCCAAGTTCAACCATTAACAATCTTGGCTGAGGTTTGCAGAAGCCAGTGGTACTTGGCTTAATGAAAATAAGAGCTTGTGGGAATTTTGTGGGATATTTTGTTTTGTTTTGTCTTAAAACACACTGAAGCAGCTCTGTTTTTCCTGGACTCTTTCTCACTGATGCCAGTATGAATTGTTAATCAGTAAGAAATTCCTTAAGCAGTCAGATTTGTGGGGCTGCTGTAGCAACCTCCTTACACCGTATTACAGATGGCAGAGGCCCGTATGTTCTCTTTTTTCCCTTTTCTTCTTTTTTCTACTGTAAGTACTGTTTTAGTCAGTATTACATGGATATTAAACCACAGTCCTGACTGTGTGTGATCATTAAAAATCTCAAGGCATTCCCTCCAGAAGTTAATCTTTCAATTATCAGTTAGGGGAATTCAATTTTGCTTCCATAAATTCTCCTGCTGTTTCAATTAAATAGGGATGGCCAGTTTCTAAATGCTTGCAAATACAGCCAGCTGCTGTGCACAGTCTGTGCCACTACTCTTCAGGTAACACTCCATGAGTTGAAGTAAGAATTCTGGTCCTTCAGGACATGTTACAGGACACATTAGGGAGTGTGATAATGCCAAAGCAACCACAAAGGACTCCTATCCTTTGTTAAGGCCAAGCAAATCGCCTGGAGGGCTCCACATTTTTGAAGCCTGGCTCCAGGCATTCCAGGGCTGT
Source organism: Micropsitta finschii (assembly GCA_034783455.1). Taxonomy (NCBI): domain Eukaryota; kingdom Metazoa; phylum Chordata; class Aves; order Psittaciformes; family Psittacidae; genus Micropsitta; species Micropsitta finschii. Next base: position 64,911 of record JAVHNF010068612.1, on the reverse strand, counting down.
ACAGATATGCCTGCAAGGTGCTGTTGACCAGTATAAAGGGAAACTTCTTCACCTTTTTCCTAAGCTGTTGAGTAGTACTGTCCAGGATGGCCAACTGCTGCTTCTGGCTTCATTTCAGTCATAGATGTAGGCATTCCTTTGTGTACTTGTCCTTCTTTACTTCGATATCTTCTAGAATAAAAAGTGAGGTACAGATGAAAAATAGGGGCATCTCTGGAAATTAACATAATCTGATGTTCTGTACTCTGAAATCAAAAGCCAGTATGTGCCTTTCCCACATGGTTTTGCTCCCACCTAAATGGTGTCCAAAAAGCCTTGCTTGCACATGCCCACTGGAATCACTCCTTGTACTGCATGTCTTTGTGAGTAACCAAAGGGCTACAAAAATACTTTCCTTTGTGATATTAGCAGAATTAGGTGATGAATGTAAAACATGGCCAGTTTTCATCCACATGCATCTGCATTTTTAACTTTTACACTGGCAACTACTGAGTTGTGGCCAGTCAGATCTTACGAACATGCTGGTCAATAGCAAACCTATTTGATGTTCACCTCTGTAACCTCTATGCATACTATATCTTGTATTCACATATCCAAGAATTGGTATAGGAAGTGCTACACCTGCAGGAAGAAGGAGCCAGACTGTGTGATTTATCTACGTTTACGTGTGGAGATAAAGTTGGGATAAATCTAGTGAAACACATCCTGTAAGCTTTAAGATGTTTGATTTGTTTAAGAAGTAGCGGACCCATTTCAAGTGTGCAACTGAAAGCATTCCTGATAGCAAACCTTCCTTCATATAAGGCTTACCTGAGTACCGTCTGGAGTCAGCGAACTTTCTAGGGAATAAGATAGGATTTGGGGGTGAGTACTAGGAGATCTACATAAGCAGAGTGATATTTGCTCATCAAGAGACAGCAAAACATTTACTTTTTCCCTACAAGAAATTCTGTGTAAATGAAATTTGTTTTGCTGGATTTCTGGTTCCACAACTGCCACTACTATCCCTACTGATTGTTTGGAGAAGGTCCTCTGCAGATTCACACACACTCAATTGATCATGAATGAAGCTAAGAGCAGTTATTAATCTTACTGCCTGGTTGCACTCTAAACCCCCTTCTAATCCTGCCTCTGTTCTCTTAGACAATGACAGCAGTGAGACGAAGGCAGGATCAATGCCAGCATGGAGCTGCCCTTTTTAGTAGTTGTTGTGGCAGGGTTTTATACATCAGCAACAGTGAGTGGTTCTCAGGGTACTGGGGGGAGAAGGGAGTGAAGATGAATTAAAAAGGTCAGATTTTGTGCTCCCAAAGGGGTGGCAGAGTCCCAACCTGACTCTTGGTCCCTGGTGGGGTTTTGGGTTCCTTCTATTTAAAGACTGACCTAACGAGATACTGCTGCCCTACACCCCTTTGGAGATCCATGAAGAGCTCAACACAAGCTAAAGAAAGGGTGCATTGTGTCTTTGATCCACTGGGCAGTATTTCACAGACTGGCAGATTTAATGAAATCTCAGAGGAACCTCAGCTCATTTTTTAAGAGGCTTAACATTGAGTTAAAAGTTCCCTTTACTCGTGCATTGTTGGAGACCATTCCCTTCTTGTGTGCTGCCAGAGGACATGCAGGGAATTGGGGCTTCTTGAGCCCAGACTGTATATAGGCAGGTGGTTGAGATTGGTTAGAAATCTGCAGGAGGAATAGTGGGATGCAAGAAGCTTCCTAAGCCTTTCTGTGTTTCTCAGTCTTTGAAGTCATCCAGTGCCTCGCATGTGATGTGAAAGCTTTTCTCCACACCTGAAAGGAAAACCAAGCTACTGATAAGGTCTTTTGGTCATTCATTTTGCACTGCATGACACGAAAAAGCTAAGTCTAGTACCACTGCTTCTAGTAATGATATTTGTACCACCATCAGTGTTAATAAAGGACAACTGATTCCACAGCTAGAAACACAGACTTGCGTTGGGGTTGGAAGATTATCTAGTTCCAACTCCCCTGCCACACAGGTAGGGACGCTTTCCACTAGACCAGGTTGCTCAAAGCCTCATCCAGCCTTGAAAACTGCCAGGGATGGGGCATCCACAGCTTCTCTGGACAGCCTGTTCCAGTGCCTCACCACACTTGTAGTGAAGAGTTTTTTCCTATTATTTCATCTAAATCTATCCTCTTTCAGCTTAAAGCAATTACCCTTGCCTAATCACTACATGCCCTTGTATAAAGTCCCTCTCCATCTATCTTGTAGGCCCCCTTCAAGTACTGGAAGGCTACTATAAGGCTCCCCACATGAACAAGTTCACTATCAAGGTATCCTTCCCTGCTACAGTGTTTATAGAGATGGACAGAAATCAAATATGAAGGCGGAGAAGATCTCACAAAGATTGATAAATGGATCCTTGGAGCTTCAGATAGTGCCATAGTTTCCTGTTCAAAGTCATTCATCTAATGAAAAAAAGAAAAGGTGGAGAAGAAGAGCAGGGAGCCAGGCAGGCTGGAAGAGATCCACTCAAGCAGCAAGCTTTCTTTGATGAGGACTGGGAGCATTTGCACCAGGAAGCAAATCACTACATGCCATTTTGGAGTGCAGATCTAGAGCAGGTCAGAATCTGAAAACGGATGAATACTCAAAACTGCAGTGTTTGTTTTTGAACATCTGATCACTTTAACCACTAGTCTGCTCACTGCTCTTATTGTTACAAAGGTGCTGGTTGTGGACTGCATGGATAATTTCACAGCAAGAGTTCCAGTATAAGCCATATGTTGACCCTTAAGTCTAACTTTATATAGAAGAACTATTGCTAGGAAAATGTTAGTGATTAGTTTAAGGGAGGGGCAGGATTTTGCTTAGATTTTCAAAAGTGCAGGGTAAATACTTTTGAAGTCCCAAGCACTCAAATATTACCCTTTTTGAAAAATGAAATACAGTATTGTGGTATTTCAGTCACCACTAACTCTAAAATAGAATCCTTCATAAACCAAGAAATTCAGTGCTAGGTTGCTGCCCATTCCCATGGATAATGCGGGCTGCTACAATTTTGAATTTGAAACAAAAATGGAATCTCCACCCATGGACTAGTAGTTAAAATTTTTATTGTCATTGATTGAAGTTTGGCTTTCTCGATGGATAAGGGTTTACATACTTAAGAAACTTTAACATGAACAATTAGTCAAAATTGGCACTTGAAAGCATTGGAGATGGAGAAGGGAAGGTTCCAAGCCCTGCTTTGGAAGAACTTTTGCCAATTTATACTTCTCTTGTAATATAGCAGCTGAGGCCCCCCGCAGTCATTGATGCTTGTAAGATCCAGCAAAACTGTGCTCTCTTCCTGCTGACAGAGGCAGATCCTGCAGAGATGAACAAAATAAAACCTTCACAGATATTTTTAAGAAAACTCCTTCATTGGGGGAAGACAGCAGAGGGGAACAAATGCTTTCAGGAAGAAGAAATTGCTGTTTGGAACTGATGTGTCTAGGGGCACTGTTGAATATCAAGAGAAAACAAAATTAAATGAAGTATCACAAAGGAAGAGACAGTCATGTAAAAGGCAAAGATGATTTGTGAGATTTTGCAATAGCCTCCCGAGGGGAGCAAGGCTGTTGCTTGAGACATTTAAAATTAGACTGGACTGTGCAATGGAAATTCAGCATATGGACTCCCTTGGGACAAAGTGGATAAGCCACTGGGTCTCCCTTTGCATGTTCCCTTACTCTTTTATAACTCTTCCTGAATACCTCCATTCCAAATAATGATTTGTCTTCCCCAGACACTTATCCTGGCTCTCTGTTCCTCCTCTTTTCTCCTTTAAGAAAGGAGCCGTGTTTGATTCATGGTGTCAGTTATCTTCCAAGCTCCACGAGAGTCCCAGGGGTAAGAGCTCATGGGGCTGATGAGGGTAGGAGTGATCAACTGCAGGCTTTCCTGTTGCTGAGCTTGCTGCAGGCCTGACCGTTTTTAAAACTTCAACAGATGTTTCTGCTTAGAAACTACTGGCATCTTTATGGACTGTTTTTTCCATTCTTCCCTCCCGGCCTGTGTCCCAGCAGCAATGAATTATGTAAGACTACATTCTAGCCTTTTCTTTATTAATGTTTCTGTAGATACATCTCTAAGAAGTACATCTACGTCTCTCTCTCTCTCTCATAGTTTTAGGTGTGCTGGCTTTTTCTTTGACCAAAACACCCACCTACCCTTAAAAAAAATTATTCATCTTTTCATTCTCTTGCAGATACATACAAACAATAGAATCCCAGCTCCTGTCTTCAGATTCAACATGTGTCTCACTGTTCATGGTGTGTTCTTAATCAATATGACTTGTGCTTAAAGGTTAACTCTTTGCTACAGAGCTGCCTTTATTTGTCTCTTACTGGTGGTGCTTAACAAATAGTAATTAATAATAAGTAATGGAAGGAGATTTAGAAACTGCTGCTAGAGTTCAAAACGGCTCCAACAAGCATCATCCCCACCTGGCTTAGTGGTTTAGCTGACAGTTATTAGAAAGGAACAAGTTTCAGACAGTCTTGAGTAGAATAAAAGCACTGGGCTGGTTTATTTGCACTGCTGATAAGCACTTGTAATCCCACAAAATACGTGGTGTAATGTGTGCAGGGCACCTGGTGCAGCCTGGGTAGACTTAACCCTTTTACACTGTACAGCAAAAATTCAAAGCTCAAAACTGGCTAGATCGAATTTCTTAAAAAGAAGATGTAAATAATAAGTGCAAGACCGCATGCAGATTATTTTAACTTGGGAGACAAAGAAACTTTCTGCATTGGAAAATTTGGCATGGCACCACTACTACTTGATTTCAGACGTACTGTAGTAGCAGAAATAAGCTGTTTCCTTCTTTGGGAACATGCTACTAGAGGGAGACAGAGTAGTCTTAGCCAGTGTACCACAGCCAAATGTGGGATTTTCATGCAGGCCTATGTCTAGTTACTGCAGCAAAGAGTTGCTGTAAATCCCCTTGATGCACTTAGCAACTGAATTCTCACTGGAAGAAAAGCACATCTTTGCCAATATAATGCTGTCATTGTTCACCACCTCAAACTCTTTTCATGATTGTGCTGCTCTGACAAGGCACAATGTTATTGCAAGTGGTCTTCTTGGCATTTTACCCTTTCATGAATTTAGTGCTGCTCTAAAGTTGCTGTGTAGATTAGTTCCTTTTATTTACAGTATATGTCTAGTTCTCCAGTAACAGCCAAGCAAGTTCACATTGTCCTACCCAGGTGCCTCTGCACTGGTTTTGCAGGGCAGTGAGGGCTAGTGAAAGACTGAGTCCTTTCTTGGCATCCTGTCTGAGACTGTCGAGCAAGAGTGCAGCAGTACTGGTGGTGTGATGTGGCTTTGGATCACTGAGGACGAGCTGGACTGGTCATCTGGCCACTGAAGTCCTTCTCCAGAGACAGCAGAGTGTGGTATTGTCAGTACAGGCACCAGACATGTCTCAGCTGGTCTGGGTGGCCTGAACTCAGAAGAGAGTTCAGCCCCCACTGAAGTCCCCTGCATTTTCCATCCTGGAAGTAGATGGAAAATGCAGGGGACTAATGAGAGCTGAAACATATATACAGTAGGAGAGTATCAGTTAAACTTTAATTGTCCCAGCCTTTTTCTGTCTTTGAGTAGAAAACCATACTATAAGGATTGCTGCGTCAGCCGGTCCAGCATCTTTTGTCAGTACCTGCATTTGTGAGAGAAGTGCATATAGCAAGCACTGTGGTAGACAGGGATTCTTTAAGGCTTTTCAGTATTTATTTAGTGGAAGATAAGGCATTACTGATGTGAGCAGGTATTTCCCGTTTTGAACAGGGAGTGCCATTGCAGTTGTCAACATTTTGTCGACTTATGTAAAGAAGACACAGAGACTAGGGCTCCGTGCTTTAGTGTCTTCAGAGAGCTTGACATTGCACAAACATCTTTAATAAACATCCTCACTGCTGCCTGGTCTTGCTGTTACTGTTATTTTTAAAACTTAATGCTTTACTGGTGAAGAGAGTCACATAACAAGATGGAGAGCAGAGATCTGAACTCATGAATTCCTGTGCTTGCTCCGTTAGACTGTGCTGTTTTTCTTAGGAGAGTTTAATTCATTTCAGGATCCAGGAGAGCTAAGAGCCAAGCTATGAACCATTATTCACTAACAAAAATCTGCAATAATAGCAAATGGAGCATGTAAGCTGCCTTGCCAAGGAACTTGATGCTCACTTTTCTCAGAGGTCTCTGTGCTGAAGGTCTCCCCAGATCTCTCCCTGTTAAATACAAAATCTTGTCACTCCCCAGGGCCCATGACTGATCCCCTGACTAATGGCTTTTTGCCAGCCCTGTTTTGTATGGTTATATTGTTGTCTGACACTGCATTTCTACAGTTCAGTTTTGTTTCTTATAGTCTTAGAAGTGGCCATTTTTATTGTCAATAAATACATCTCTTTGCCCAGTACACAGTATTCTCCTGGCAGCTTGGTGCTCAGAAACTATAGGGAGCTGTAAACAACACTGTTTATACTTTTCTGCTGATACCAGAACATTAGCATATAAATAGGGGAGAGATTTAAACAGGCTAAAACAACCCCAGCCTTGCCTATTGGGAAGGGTGGACAAGCTGCTTTTCACTCTCCTTGCCAAGGATGTCAACTTTTCTGTGGGACTATTGCAAGAATGAAGGGCTTAAAGAGATGGGGAGCTTTTATCTGACAAAAGAAAGGTCGATGAGCCTTAGAAATGCAGAAATGGACTGAATAACAGTCTGCCTGTTGGGATTTCCCTGTGAGCCCTGTTGGTGTTAGTGTGGGGCTGTGGAGGGTGGGAAATGACTTACTTAAAAATTGTCACTGAGCTTTTGCATATGAGTTTCCTTTAAAGGAGGACTTACTTACAGTAAAGAGTTAAAAATATGGTAATTGTACCTGGAATGAGCAGATCACTTCAGAAAAAGTTATTTCATTTACTGAAAACATATCATGTGACCTTTAGCAATGTTTTTAGCTGCACCGTATTTCAGAAACATGATACAGCCAAATACTAAATCCAGTAACCTCCCATATCTTATCTGTCTATTGAATTACTAAAATTGCTCTCACCTTTGGCACCACTGAGAGAGAGGCACAAATGCTGCAGGTGCTGCCAAATGACTTGAATCCTTCTTGCAGTTGAAGTTTTTATTTTATTTTTCATAATAGCACATGTAAAGTGGGGTTAACAGAAGCATAGAGACAAGGGGGAAAAGAGGTTCTCAAGTTAAGAGTCCTTTGGAAAGCAGAGACCAAGACAAGGAGGAAGAAAAACCAGAGATGATGTTTCTGGGTGAGAAAGAGGTACTGTGGGATTTTAAAGAAAGCTGTCACATGAAAAGTGAGGGTGAAACTGTGAAACAGAACCTATCTGTGCTTGGGATTTGTTATGGGCTTCGCCGATGTGCCTCAGCAGCACACAGATCTTTGGAGATACTTCCATTTCAGGGCTGGAGACCTTTGGATAGAGCCACTTGCCTCATTCTCCTTCCTTCTACTGTAAGGAGGAATGTTTGCAATGTTTTTCCTCTTTAGGAGCAATGAAATTCTGCGCAAAACCAAGAAATTCCCATTATTGTTTTGTACCATCATATTTCTGCTGTCTCTGAGGAAAAAAAATAAAAGGTTTCAAAGTAACATTCCCCAAACTATGATTTGCACAGTGTTTACTAGACAAAGGTTGCTGCAGGAGTGTCTTGCATAGCCGTCATAACTGTGGCAGTGAGAGGGGCACATGATAAAGAGGAGGAGATAGGAACTGAACTGGCTTTTACTCTAGGCTTTTTCCAGGAGCATTTCGTTTGCCACATCTGTGTTCGGTCCTCCCAATGACTTGACTTACAAGTCAAAATGAAGCTCAAGTCATGGAATAACTGGCAGTGGTGGTAAAACACAATTCAAAAGGTACTTTCCAAAACAAACTGCAGTGCGCAATGTAAGCTTGTGCCTCTGTGGTGAAGACCTAGTGCAAGCAGGAGGCAAACCTGTCCTTTGCTTGGGATGCAGGTTGCCAGCAGATAAGCCACTGCTTTGTGGGGGTAGGAATGTCCGACTGCAATCTGCTGGGGTGGCTCCGTGAGAAAAGGAGACATTTCTGCACGGGGCAGCAGTGAATGACCCAGAAGGGGAGAGGCATTAGGGATTGAAGGCTGCAAAAAACCTCCTGTATTTCAGAAAAGGCCTTGATCACAGAGCCACCATGTTCTCCCACAGGATTAGTTGCCCTTAGATTAACCTCATTAGCAATAATTAGAAAGTCTGACACATTTCCCTGTCATTATCTCCCCTGTATCATGCTATAGAATGTCTTCCTCGTGCTTTTGGCTTTTTATCAATCTGGTAGATTAGCAACGGGAGTTTTTTCAGTATGTTATCTCTCAAGCTTTTTTCCTCCAATATAAACTGGCCAGTTTTAGCACAGGATATATTGCAGTCATACAAGGTTAGTACCTCCCTTTTGTTGGGCAAATGTGAGATGAAAAGCACAGCTAGTTATTGTTCAGATAGTAACCTTAATACCACTGAGCATAAAACCATGCTTTGTCTTTGGGTTCGTATTCCAGTCCCATGAGCTTTTCCCAGTCTTTAGTGAGTGTGGGCCAGGCAAAGTGTTCTCCATCTTGTGGAACTCCTGGGCCTCTGTTGGGATGGAGATGGGTAGGAACACCACTGTTGTTCCTGGTGATTTGAGGGAATGGTCAATCAGGCACCAAGGGGCCTGTGTTCAAGGCAGCATGAAGAGATGATATCTGGAGTTAAGCTTGTGTTAAATATTCCCTCCTCCTCCATACACTTAGTTTATGTCATATGCATCAAGATTAACAGGAAGCTTGTCCTTCCTCAGTTTGGATGCCACTTGTAACTTTGGCACATCCCATTTGATCTCCCACCACCAAAAAAGAAAACGTTGATAGGCCCTGTTGTATATACTCCTCTCACCACAGGGGAATGAACTCAATTTCTTTGTATAGAACCATCCAGCATCACATAAGCAAAAGTAATGCTCCCTATGTGCTGAAACCCAAAGAATACCACCTGACTCCGCTATAGTATTTGAATAGAGAGGTGGCACTGGCTCAGGGTGACTCCTGCACCACAGGTGGCACACAAGCAAGCAGGCTGCCCCAATTGTCCAGGAAACAGCATGGGATGCCAGTGGGAGTACTTGGTACCAGTCACTGCAGGAGGAACTGGCATTCACACCTACTTTGTGACAGATAAGCTTATCTGATTGCAGTAAATCTGCTTTCAAAGTGGCTTTAATAGCCCGCATTAAGAAGCCACAAGCATTGCAAAACCAGTGAGGTTCAGAGGCAAGACACTTCGGTGAAGTCAACCTGCAGCACAGCTCAAGTGCCGGAAAACTGATGCACAGAAATGGGAAGAATTGAGCATGAGCTGCTGCCAGTCCCTGGAGGGTTTTAAAGGGGCCTGATCTGAATTTATTGAATCAAAAGTGATTGGGAGAGCCTAATCGATAGAGAGAACTGCATTTGTAATGTTTTCATTTTACCATTACCTTTCCTTATTCTCTCTTCAGCACTGCTATTGCATCTCACAGCAATAAGCAGCTCAGTCAAGGAGTGGCATTTGGTATTCTAGTCTGACCCAGTATTTTGCAGGGTGCCAAACAGCCACAGTGTAGATGCCTCAACCCTCCTCCCAACCCTAACACACAGAGAAGCATCTATGCAAAGCCTCACAAAGCCTTTCAAACAGCCTGCAACTGGGACAAAGATAGGAGGAAATGAGATCTCAGATTTCAAGAGTCCATTTAAAAATTGTATGGTGTGGGTGAACTGGGATTCTCTCTTAGCAGGCTTTGGGAAATTCAACTTAGGCTTTTGGGTACTAGCTTTACTTTGATCCAGGAGGCCCATTACAGCTACCATTAAACATCTGACTCGGAGACTGTTGTAGGAGAGGATGTTTGGAGAGTGTTTTAACGGACAGTGACTTTCTGTAAAGCCTCGTGTCCAGGTTGCAGCTAAACCTCAGCCTGTGCAAAGAGGTGGTCCCAGTTCTGATCAGAGAGGGCTGAGGGCATTTTAGGCTATAGACAAATAGATGAGTGGTGTTTTGCCTCACTGGTCATGCTCATACCTGTGCTGTGGTAAAGGGTTTCACACTCTGGAGCTGTCAGTCCATCAGCATGCCTGAACACTGAAAACTGTTTCCTACAAGAGCACTGCCTGGGAAGATGGCGGCTTGGCCAGGCTGCACTCGGGTGCACCCGCTGTGCTTTCCCTCCCTCGCCACTTGATAAATACCCCTCTCCTTCCCCCACCCTCCTGCCCATTTTCCACAGCAGAGAGCAGACACAAGGGGCCCCTTTCATCTTGGCACATCCCCTTGCTGATTAATGTGATGCAGTGTTCCCACAACAACAGTATGCCGGCCATGTAATTAGGCGGGAGATAATGAATGCTTCAGAGACTATTCAGGCAGCAGTGCCCGCCTCCCCGCCGAACAAGCTTCTTTCTCAGCAGTGAAGCCAAGTGGAAGGAGCCGCAGCAGAAATGCCATTGGTGCCGCGCTTAATTGTGCAGGAATCAGAGGCTCTTGCAGTAGAAAAGCGAGTAAGGGCCGGTGTGGGAGAGATGGGCAAGTGGGTCTACTCTGGTATCTTGGGGCCAAACTTTTTGTTGTTGTCTTTTCATGTGTTTGACCTTGTGGCAGGAGAAGCCTTAAATGTGCACATCTCTGGCTTTGTACGTGTGCTTTTTTTGTTTCAAATCATTAGGGAAAGCCGTCATTTAATAAGCATAAGGCTCTGTCTTCTCAGTAACCCAGAGGCAAAGATGCTGGTGCTACTTAGAGGCCTTTGAAATGTGGGAAACACACTGGGGACACAATAGGCTTATTCTCTTTTAGGGGGCTTTACAGTTAAGCTGCTATTGTCTGGCTAACATTAGCAAGAAAGATACTCCCCTTTCTCCCCCTCCCCCTGGGCG
>JAVHNF010068612.1:26542-45363 GCA_034783455.1 Micropsitta finschii | reverse complement strand
TTAATGTGCTGACAAATGCAGTGATTCGTGACCATGTGTATCCTCTGTCTATGGGAGAGACAAATATGTCAGTGCAAACAGAATTACTACTTCACAATCCCTAGTGAAATTTTTTCTGCAACCCCTGTGGGACCCTGTTGATGCACAGCTTGTGTGCTGCAGGCTGAATTGTTTCCTGAGTGCACTTAGTATTTAAAGACATTAATAATTTAGGATGCCTGCAATGGCTTCATTTGGTGTGATTGGAGCTTCTGACCTCTCCAGGCTTTAATTCCCTGGACTGGGGTGCAGGCACAGAGAGCCCTCTCTGTGGAATACCCTGCACATGGTTGTATGACTATGGACTCCAGGGAGAGCCTTCCAAAGGGACTGAAATTAATGTTTGGCAAAGACAGGAAATATTTTACCGAAGTCCCACTTTTTTGTTGGATGTCTTCACCATATTGATACTGTGGAGCCATAGAGGTTAGGGCTCTGAACAAACAATGTTGTTACTGCAGCAGTCCTGCTTGCCTCCATACCTTGTCCTGGCTTTAAGGGGCTTGATGAATTTTGGGTCTCTGGCATATAACCCTCACTCAGTGCTGTTTGATGCATTCTTAGCCAGCACCAGGCTTCAGAGGGCAACAGATCAGACTCAGGAGGTTGTAATGGAGGCAACAATAATGCTGGAATTTGCAGCAAAGTCAGGGACAAGAGAGGAGACCAGCTTTGGGGGAGGCCATAAATGGTTGTCTAGTTCAGACTGAGGAAAGCAGCAAATGGATGTGTCTGATTTTAACTTTCTTCCAGGACTGAGTGACTGAAGTCTGACCATACACTGATCCTTGCATATTCCAGCGGGGGCACTGATCAAAGCTGGGCAGAGACATTGGCTGTGTGGAAATGGGAGGTAGTGCCCTGTGTGTGTTATCACATTAAAGGTTTTTTTCTCTCAAATCAAATTTGGGCAGTGCGTTGGCGTAGCACTCCTTCCCTCTCCACCTGGCCTGGGTCAACTGGCTTAAGGCTCTTGAGCTTGGCATATGCATTTTGGGCTGGGTACATATCAACAGTGTCCTCCCTCTCTTGAAATTCTTAGTTTTACGTGAACTGCTGTTAAAAGAATGGAGTTATTTGTGCAGAGGATGAGGAGATCTGAAAAGAAAGAAAAGGTCAAGAAGTCCAGCTTTGAGTACACATCCAGGGCTACTCCGCAGGGTGTGGCTGGAATGACAGAAATGACAGGCGTGGAGCTGCCAAAGAGCAGAGGGCCAGAACCCTTACCTCTCCCTGCAATTGCTTAGGAGAGATGAGCCCAGCATCCCTCTTACCCTCCATGTGGGGTGGCTATGCAAGGATGGGGAGATGGGTCCCGGTCTGGCCTGTCATTACCTTGTATAGTTTCAAGGTGAAGTTGCCCCATGTCCCCTGTGGCTGGGGAGAGGTGCTTGCAGTGATTCCTCCCATCATGGCGGAGGGTACTCTGTGCACCATCATAGCCTGCCCCCAAAGCTTTCACTAACTGCCAAGAAGATGGAGCCAAAATTGGCTTTGCTTTATGATGCCAGGTCTCAGCTCAGAGGATGTTCATATATTTTTATAAACTACACAAATTGACAGAGCAAATAGTCCCAGCATGAGAGGAAAAGGTAAAACACTGTAACCTCATTTTGACAAAAAACTCATCCATCATGTGGAGAAGTAATTAAAAAGCATGGCAATTAAATACATGCCAGCAAATATCTTCAAATCCTAAGTCACTTGTGCCCAAAATAAGCAGTGCCTGTGCACATTTGGAGGAAAAGGTAGTGCTTCGTGTTTTCTTATTTCACCTTGTGCAGCCTCCAAGTGCTGTGCAGCCTCCAAGTGCTGTGCAGCCTCCAAGTGCTGTGCAGCCAACTTGCTTCTTTGTACTTCCTCATCAGAGGCAAAGGGTTAATTTCAGGAAAAAAGAGAAGCTTTTTCTCTCTGGATGATAAAAATTATAAGGAAAAATCACAGTGTGTTAGGCTGTATTGGGAGTGAAATTGTTGTGTGCCAGCCTTGCATCCTGGAAATGAGCACTTTCATAAGCAGGACCAGTAGTATCTTAAGTGGAGAGGTGATATTCCAAAACTGCGGGCAGCACATTCTTGTGAAATTTAGCAGCTACTCTCGGAATGGTCTTCTGTAAATTTCCTTTTTTATTCCCTTCTCCTTGTTGTTAGTTGGTTTCTATTTCTCTGCCTGCAAAAGATGAAACAACAGATTCAGAGCTCTTTTGGGACAGTCAGATATGTATTCAGATTTTTAACTGGGTTCAAGTAGCATAATAATGGGTTAAATCAAAACACACACAAAACCAAATATCCCTGTGTTCTAAGAAAGCTTGCTTCCAGATCCAAACATCGTATCTAAATTAAATTGTTTCCCTGCTGCTAGCCAGAAACCATGATGAGATAAATGAGATCAGATGGGGAAAAAAGGAGGCCTGAATTTATGGCAGAAAATTTCTCAGTGTAACAGTGTATCTGTGGCTGCCCTGTCAAGGAATGAAAGAGAGGAGTATTTCTGTCTACTCCCACTTTACAGCTGGCTAGGTACACTAACATTTGCTTTCTTCTGAAAGAGATGACTTTTGCTGGAAGCAGGGTACTGCCATGATCTGGTATGAGAAGTCTGTGTTCCCATCTGCCTGGCCTCTCCTCCTGGGCAGATCAGACATAGCTTTCAGGTAAAATGCTGCCTGCCTTCGCTGTCTTTTGCTCAGTTACTAGCAATGTAAGAGCTTGTATAGGAGCTCCTAGGAAGGCCTTGAGTGTCACCGTGGCCAAAGTCTCATGCAATTGTAGAATGCAGACTGTATGACAGGGTGTACAACAAGGCCAAACAACAGTCCTGATGGAAGGAGTAGATGGCACAGGAGAGGGAGAATGAACCTACTATGTGTTTGGCCTGTGAAAACTCACATAATCAGACTGGAATTGAAAGGAATATGTAGGTGATTCCTGTCTGAGGCCGTGGTATGCGTATGGGGTGTTATGAACCCCTCTGTCCCCTAGCCTTCACCAGCACCTTCTTGGGGTCACAGCAAGTCTGAAGGAGCGCCACCACGTATGCCCACTTCCGCCCAAGTAGACGTATGTGGTGGTCTTTATCCCCATTACAGCAACAGCAAGACCAAAACCTGGAATCACGTGGTGGGTCAGGTTGTCTTTTGTGACTGTTGTATAGGAGTGCAACTCCATTACTTGCAGATCCACTCTGACTTGTGACTGTGTGTGAAAGAGGAATTAAACTCAGTAAGTCCATGGTGGAGCAGAGCACACAGCTGAGGACTTCTGATAGCCTGGCACAACTGTGCTGTGTCTTTGCAATGTTTCTTTCATTTGTACTAGAAAAGGTGCACACGTGTTGCAGCAGGCGAAACATCTTGGCAGTGGTTTCACTTCCCTTGCACTGCTTCAGCTGGCATCTCTTCTCCAAGCACAGCTTCTTCTTGCACAAGAAACCACAAGCATGTGGAGGCTGTGCTGCTGCAAGCAGAACAACGCTGTCACATCAGCTGGTGTGAAGCAGGGAGCCCTCTGCTCTCCCTGTTCCCTGGACAGACGCCGTCAGCTGTCCGTTCCTGCAGGTTACCATGAGCCCCATCTCTGGGTCTCCCAAAGTGCATCTTAAGTTTCTGGCGGGAGGGCTTGGAGGACCCAGAAGCAGACCTTCTGCCCGCTCCTGCAGCTCGCCATCGTGCCTGCCTAGCACTGACCTTCCCTGCCCTTCGGCCTCTGCCCTCTCCTCCCGACCTTGCGGGATTAATCCTGCTGTGCCTTCTCCAGGAGAAGGCCCCTCAGCTGCTGCTTTAGTGTCGAGGGTGACCGTGAGAAGAAAGAAGAAAATACCTCTCTGATGACTTGCTTTTGTGGAGGGCAGTAATCAATACCTGGGACACCCTGCTGAAGTGCAGTAGAAAAACACATTAACCCTCATGCAGTAACATCCCCCAGGCTGCCATCTTCCCCCCACAGCACACATTTCCAGCCCTCATTTCCAGCCTGGAGGGTCCCTTCTCTGACTCTTTTAGCAAATCATGCCCATCCTGAGCTATTTTCTGTTTTTGGCCTGAACAGCAGGCTTGGAGGTGGGATTTTTGCTGGAGTTTACCTTGTCCTATCCTCATCTGCTTGAAAGGTTAGCTGCAGGTAATGGGACAAGCTGCTTCCTTACTTACAGCACCACAGGCTGGAAGGGTGAAGCCGGGAGGGGGGAGGGGGAGGTTTCGTTTGTTTGTTTTTCCCTGAACCATGAAGCTCTGGGCCATGCTGAAGGCAAGATACCAGACCTGATGGACAGGATCTGGTCCTGCATGTTCTCCTTCCCCTCTCCCAGAGGAATGGAGCCTATGGCCCCAGCAGCCTTTTCATGCCCTGCCAGCGGATGGAATGAGAACCCATGAGTTGCATCAGGGCTCTCTTCCTGGTCATGCTGGTTGGCTATAATGAAAAAATACTCCAAATTCCTGATGAAAAATCCTTTCCTCCTTTCATTATTACTGGGTCAGACAAGCTAAGCTAGCACCGGATCACTGAATGATGGCTTTGCTCTTTGGTGATTCATATAACCTAAAAAAATCAGTTACCTTGGTGTACTTTCTGTCTGAACATATCTGGGCATGAAACAGGATCAATGATACAATCCCAAACGTTGTTTAAGAGCTCAGTTAGTTGATGTGAGTAAAAAAGATCTTGCAGTTAAAGATACTGAAATGCAAAGTGGTAGGACTGCCTCAGACTTGATTTCCAAGCAAAGCTGCTTTCAGATGCAGCAGCAGGTATCTTGAAAATGTGCTTAGTTTTTTTGATTTCTGTTCCTCATCTTTTGCAGAAATTTAATATATGTTCTGGACAGTAAGTTGGATCCAAAACGGATTAAGACTTTCAATTCAAGGTGCCTTACCTCATCACTTAGGCATTAGCAGCGAGATGTGACTAGGGGTAGTCAGCAGTACAAGTTCTTGTGCAGAATGTAGTGGTTAAACCCTATTGGTAGACTGTGAAATGTAAGTTAATTAATATTTAAAAAATATTTTTATGATTTTTCAGCTGCAAAACCAAGTATATGTTCAGTGGTTAACAGACTAGTAGTGGCTGAGGCATGAAGACACCCTGTCAAGTCCTCATAGTCTCTGAAATGGGAAAATCTATCTGGGTTTATGTCTGAGTTCATTTCTCTTTGCTTCTTTCTCAGGGCTTTTTTTTCATTCTTTTTCTGTGATTTCGATCATTGCTCTAACTCCCGGGAACTTTGAGAAGTACATTTTCTCTTATCTTGGGAGTTAGATGCTAAATTTCTTACAGAATTGATTTGATCAACATGAAATCAAGAGGGAAATTAAAGTGCTCATTCTCACTATAGGTGCACTCCGTCTGTGTGGATTTTATTTAAGAGCAAGAAGAAGAATAGAAGTTTGAGGATCCAAGATTTGTGTATATCCTACGTTGTCAGCCTCTGTCCTGTTATGTGGAGATAACCTTTAATTCCTTCCCTGTATGTTTCCCATTTCCCCTTTTATTTTAATTTGTGTTTCAAGTCACAATTTTCTTTATCCTTCTTCAAGTATTTCTAAAATATTCATTAGCCTTATAGTACTCTTTCTAGGTAAGTAAATGTCTTTTAACAATAAAATCTTTTATATGTGGGAAAACTGAGGCACAGAGTATTAAATAATATAATTATTTAATGAATTTAAAAATATTTCAAAACTTTTAAGTACTTTTCCTCGTCAGCCTATATTTTGTACTTCTTTGAGCATTCTTTAAATGAAAAACATGAACTGTGTGGTGGTGGGCAAGGGGCAGACAGGGAACATGGTAATTTTGGAGGAAATCCTTGGGAATTCCAAGTACCCATCCTATCTCCAGATGGCCCGAAGGCCATGTTTTAGATTGCAGTATTTCTGTTGTTTTTTTAAATAGTTTTGAGACATTTCCAGATGTCTTGATTGGAAAAGGTGCTGCTAAAGGTTGAAGCCCAGATCACCACTATAAAGGTGTAAAAATCTCACGGAAAAAATCCTAACCTTCTTTCTTTTGGTGCTTATGTAACCCCTATCAGCTTAGTATCTGACCATCTCGTATGTATTTAAAAATAGAAATAATAATAACAAACCCTCTGTCTCTCTTTTCCTTCCCAGCCTGTAAATGAAATGGCTTGATTTGTTCAAAGGACTTTTTCCTTGTGGGTTCTAAATATTTAGCTGTGGTTTTGCACAGTTTATCTACTGTTCCATTACTCCACTGGGGAGAAGGAGGGGGAGAAATGCCATTTCCATTATTTTGTACAACTCAAAAAAGCCACAGTGTTACGTGTTCCCCCTACTGATTCCCATGTAGAGCTTAACCAACACCATTCCCAGAGCTGTGCATTCACTACTTTATTGATGCTCAACCAGGGATGTTTTGGCAGGATTCAGTGTTGTGTAAGCCACATTATGTTAAGGGAAAGCTCCTATATATGTTAACTGCAGCCATTCACAGGATGGGTGTGGAGATTTAATATTTGCTTGTTTGAGAAATCACTATATTCCCTTGTTAACATCTTGAGAACTTGATAAAGTAACGTTATGTCAAACAAGGGTCATTTTTCTCCATTTTATCTATCTTTCTGGCCTCACTATAAAGCACACTGATTGTTTTAACAATCAGCTTGATTTCTCATTCAAATTTCTGTTTTCTCCTTTGAGATAACAGTGTGTACAGCTCCGTGTTTTCAAGGTTAATTATTGTTTAAAAAACACTGTACAGGATTACAAAGGAGTTTCCTGAAGACACTGAAATTTATGGCCACTGTTAGCCCTTTTTCTAACAGGGTTCTGAAGATTCACCCTTTTCACATGTCAAAATTCTTATATTTATCTCCCTGAAAAGATCTGAAGGCCTTAAACTGAACAATGTAATTTGTACAGGCACTTGTGCTGGGGAGGTTGCTTGTTACTTAGGAAGCAAGACACTTCATGGAAAGTGAACACAAACCTCTTCAAATTATCCCAGATGCAGAAACTAGTGAAAGTAAAGCTTGATGCCATAAAGATGCACATCACAATATGATCCTAGTCCTCACAGTTGGATGCTCATGCGTCCATGGCCTTGGACATCACAATGGCGCTGTGTTCCTTAACAGTCACCATCTAGATCCGCTTTTTTTGGCTGTCGTAGTTGTTTGTGTATCCTAGATCAGGGAGACAGGCAAACCTTAATGCTCTGCCACTGTGACAGCAGTCGTATTCTTTCAATTCAGCATAATTTCTAGCATATCTTAAATTTCTCCTCCTCTGCCAGCATCCCTTCATTTTTTTCTGTGTTTGACTAAGCAGCCGGGTTTTTCTTTGGCTTTTATTTGAGCTGAGGAATTCAGATGGCCACTAAACAGTGCTATCAGTTTGTGAACTGAAGGCAGTATATAGGCATCATAAGTACTCTCCTGGCATTCAAGGGTGCTCTGTCTCACACTTTTATACATGTCTAATGGTATCGGGAAGACAGCACAGAGGCACAGGGCCTCTGTGGTTGCAGAAGTGTCTCTGTGCATCATGACCCTTTAGGAGGAGAAGTAATGTGAGATGAGTCTTGATCTCTTACAATCACATAGAACAGAATGTTTAAATTGAGGCAGCAGCATTTTGTGATCATTAGAGCTAAAGCCTGCTGAGAAGTGTTATCTGAGTACTTCCTGACCCTTTCCTCATAGTACAAAATAAATTTCCCAAATAGAAAATATTTCTCTTTCAGAAGTGTCACATTATTTCCAAGTTATACAATCTAACAGTAGGAAAAAGTAATTAAGAATAAAACACAGTTCCAAAAACAGGATGCAGGTACTTGTCCAAATGTATCATCTTTATGAAACATTTGACTTTCCTGTAAGAACTTTTGTGGTGCTTCTAGTTCCTTTATACCATTAGAAATGTAACAGTTTCTTATCATCCAAAGAAGGATCTCACAGCTAATAATAGTTTTAAACAGCTTTCAGTGTTTAAGTGGAAATTTCAAAAAGAGCTTTCCTTTTGTAAGTTAGTTTTGCCAATATGTCACATTTTCTGTCATTCTTTACTGAAAATACTGTTAGTTTGGAAACCAGACATCTGCTGCTTCTTGTCTGTGTCTTTTGGTTAACCTGCTTGTGGTATCTAATCATGCAATTTCTGGTTTGGGAAATTATTCCCCTTCTTTACAAGCTCAAGCCCATACAAATATTCCAGCAAGTGTCTGCCTGCTCATGTGTACAAAAATGCAGAAGTACTCCGATTGCTGTTCTCCTAAGTCCTTTATGTACACCCATGTGTTTTGGGATCTATTTTGAAATCAGTCTGACTGTGGTAAGAACCTCTTGAGTGACTTACAGAGGCTTAAGTTGGTGGCTTGGTTTGCCTATATTCTGGCCCACTCCTCACACATCTTGCACCAGCCTTCTTTGCCCATGTGTACTCTGTTGCGATCCCCTTCCTTTACCTTGTTTCTCTCTGCCCATCTGATTCAAGACACCAGCCCCAAATACTTCCTCTACCTACAAGGCAATCCCTGCTTTGTTAAGTACTTTAAGTATGGGAGTAGGAACCTCATGAATTATAATGCTACCTCTGACACCCAAATATTGGGCAAAACACTTTAACTTTCATCTCCTGATTGTTTCCCTGGGTGGCTAAGTAGGAAGATAATTCCTACCTAGTTAAATGCTTTGCAGAGGTTCTTTGGGCTTAATTAGATGTTGGTTTGTGAGCTACCAACATTAAAAATACAGGCACAGTATGGGTGCTGAGGAGTTTAACCACAAACATCTCTTTCAGTCTCTCGTATTCTTTCAACTTAATTAACAGGAGTTTATCTTCTAACTTTATAACTTAATAGTTTTACAGCTTAGAGTTTATGAAGGGCAACACAGCAGATCTTCTGGAAAAATGTAATTGTGTATTATTATAATTACAGCTGAAAAAATTTACTTTGTGCATTAGCAGAACAGGAAAATAAGTATACTTTGCCCTTCTCAACTACTTGGCCCTAAAGCACCCAAACCCCTGCAATTTCAGCCTTAGTCTGTTTGTGTGCCTCACATCGTACAAATGAAAGGTTCTTTTGCCTGAATGCATAGAGCATTGCCTGGTTACAGGCAACAGGTTTTAGCCATAGATCTCAAAGAACTTCACCAAGAAAGGCATGTAGGACTATCATCATCTGACAGTAGAAACCGTGTAATACAGTACATGGTAGAACATGGCATTAGCTACCCAGCAGTTCCTGGCTCCCTTCTGCCCGGTCTGACAAGTGGAAGCTGTAATGACAGTCTTTGCATCTTTCATTTTACAATACAGATTGTAAATGATAGTGGTCCTTTAAACTAGCCTCATACTCACTGCTTAATTCAAGAGAGATGCAGAAAACTGTACATGAGTAAGGAGGGAAAGTTTTCAAATTCTTTCATGTATAATCACTTCTGTTGTTTCTAGCAACATATTTAAGAGCACTTTTAATGTATACATCCACATCTACTTGCCCACAGTATATGCTCACTCAGCCTTTCATGTCTGAAGTTGCATGCATGTACAAGATGGCAGAAATGAAACCACCGTGAGTAAGATTTATGAATGGCAGAGGACTGAAAGGGTTAAGAAAAACCCTCTGCATATACCTGGTATATAAAACTGTCATGTAATCAAATGAGAGGAATGCACTCCATAGTGTACATTAGCAAACACTCCATGCAAGCTGGCTGGCAGAGGCTCAGGGTTTTCAGTGCTGCCTTGTACTACAAAGCCCTTCTTTGTTCTCTCAGCTCTGTTTTAAATATCTGATGACTGTTCCACACCATGTCAGTGCCAAATCCCCAGCTTCACTGCAAACTCTTTACAACAGCACATTGTGGGCAGATCGGATGGGGATGGGCTGGCAGAGTGTGGGTATCTCCTCCTTTTTTGCTTCTCAGGCAGGTCCTCTCACCAACTCTGCCATCTCCCTGTAATTTCTGTAGCCCCTTGTGCAGCCACATGGATAATGTTCAAAGCCAGAAGGAGTAACTTCAGAGAGCAGAAATTGAATTTGGATCCTGACGTGGCAACAGCACTCCACAAGTGTGCATCAGGATGGGTGTAGTCGAGGTTCAGCCAAGGAAGGGCAAATGAATCAAAGAGTGTTCTTGCAACAAATATTTTTGTTGAAACTTGTTGTGCCTATACTGTTGTTGGCTGGATCTTGCCTGAGCTTGCTAGCCAAGTGGGATTGAGCTTTGAAAAAAGTCAGATGAAAGATTTCCTATGAACATGTACACAGGCAGGAAGTGATGTTGATGACTCAGGAGATGGTGATGTTCCTTCTAGATTTGAAATTAAAGTACTTCCCTGGAAGGATATTAACACAGCAGAATACATCTCAGCCTCTCTCAGACGAGATGCTAAACCAGGGGCTCATCTCCTCATGTTTGTCAAGGATTCTTTTTCATATGACTTCTACCTATATTTTAGTTAGAAAGATGATGCTTTAGCTTTCTGTACATGGCACCTACATGTTTTTGCCTCAGCTGCTACACTTATGCTCATTCTGAAGAAGAGATGCTTTTTCATTCCAGGAAAAAATTGTGCCTTGAGTACCTGAAGATGTACGATAGTAATACGGTATCTTCTTCATAGCCCTAAAGCTACCAAGTCTGTTCATGAATACTTCTGTTTTTCTAGATGAACACAATTACTGTTGTTTCATGCAGTGTTCCAGGACTTCTGTGTGTAGACAGTGTGGTAGGAAATAAGCAGGAGAGCTTTCTGAATTAAGAGAAGATTTTATGCAGTATTATTTCTATGGTGCTGCCCACTTTTGGTGATTAATCTGAAAAGAAGCTAAGCTGCTCAGTTACCAATTCTGGTTTATGTTTCCCTTCCTGAAGTTCTTTGGCATCCAGAACTGGTGTGCTGGAAACTCAGTTGTGTAGTGGGTGGCTGCAGTGCCTTCTAAAATAAACAACCCTGTTTTCTTTCAAATTTTTTCATTTCACATGCAAATTTTTCTTGGTAGACTCAGTCAGAAACCCTTTCTAAAGTAAAACCCATTTATTAATGGCCACTTGAAGGTGGATTGTAACACTTCTGCTTAATCATTTAAAATCCGTGAAAGCTAAAATCATTGAAAGCAAGATTTACAGCACTGCAGAAACTTGTGCAAAGCCATATTTGCCACTGAAGCTCTTTGCTTAAATAATCCCATTCAGTGCATACACTGTATAATTGATTGTATATCAAAATCCTTCAGGGGACTTGCAGTGGCTGCTTAGGTTATGCAAGCGCAGGCACTTTTGTCTTTGCCGTGTTTGCTTCCCTAGTACAGGACTGAGTACAAGTAGGCATGAATTCCTCTGTGGTGAAGTATTAATACATGGTGAGGAGGTGTTATTGTCATTTTACTCAGAAAGGATATAGAGAAAGAGTTACAGGGACTCTTTTAGTGTTACATAGAAGTCTGTACGAATCAGAAATTGAAATCATATGTTGTATGATCCTTTTCAATGCCTTCTTCATTAAACTATTGGCTTTCATTTTGTATAGTACCTCCCATCACATCCAGAATCCCAGAAAAGTTCACAAACAAGACCCTGTCCCATTAGGGAGAGAGTGACCAGACAGTGAGTGTCTCACTTTTTAACACTGTACCAGGGGCTATGAACAATGTACAGGTCCCTTTTAAAAAAAAAAAAAAAAAAGAAGAAAATACCATGGGGCATTTTTAATGTTCTCCTGGAGTTTGGTGGAAGCCAGTTTAATGACTAGTATTTTCCCAAAAGGGAATCAGTTAGCCTTTTTATGATCCAAGAGATTCCTGCTTCCTTTGCTTGCCCTGCATCTTCAATGTCACCCTGCAGAGATGGTCTATGGGTATCCTGTTGGTCTTGGTTAGTTCACCACAGATGAATGAGCAAGAGTGCCAAAAGGGACTGACACTGGAGAAATCTTTTCCTTTATGCAACAGATCAATTTTTCAATATTTTCTGGGAAATCTTGAAAAAAGAATCTTCTTTTCCTATCTTTACATACCACTAACTGCTTCCTCAGCCTCCTGCTTCAAACCCCTTGAATACACTTAATGCCCACCTAGCTATTTGTATAGCGGTGCTCTAGCAGAGGGACCCATGATTCTGGCAGGATAGTAAGAACTCTCTCATTTACTGTTGTTTGGTGTTTTTAAGTGTACTTACATGGCGACTTCGACCATCCTAGCACAGTGGAGATGGTTACCTTGCCCTTCCAGCTTTGTCAATCACCAGAAGAGATTACAGAAAGTCAGCCTTTTGAGAGACAAAGCTTAGAACGGTACCTTGCCTTACAGGTGGGTGCCTGTGTCCTTTTGTACAGGCTGCCAGGAAAAAAGGTAGAGTCAAAAGTGAAAGGACTCAGGAAATGCTCCAGCTGTAAAATGCACCACATGTAAAATTATTTATTTCTCATAAAAAGCAAGTTGCTCTCCAGGGGAGTACTATAGCAGGCATAAACCAAGGGTATCTAAAAAGATGTGCACGAAAAAAAAGGAATTAGGCTGAGTAAAAAGAGAAGGCTGTGTGCTAAAGAGTTAACTATTTTTTGTTAGGAATGACTGAAGTAAGTGTAAGCTATTTTCCTGGCATTGTTTAGTGGAGCTGAAGAAATGAGCCAGGTATTATGCCATTACTTCGAGGTTAAACATTTGGGAGAAATTAAATAGATTTGCTCATTCCCAAAGTACTTCTGGATCTTAACTCAAGAGCAGGGAGTTTAGCAATGAAGTCTGCAGCCCAGAGCAACCAGGAAGGATTTGTGATTCATGGTGATTTGAGCTGAGCAAGGGGTGATCACTTCATGCAGAAGTTCTCTTTTTACTGCTGGTGAGGACTCTGTGCTCCTGTGTCCCGCAGCAAATGTGCAGGTCCCATTTTCTGTCAGGCAGGTTAAATGCCTTTCCTCTCTGATTTGGTTGTGTCTGCAGCTTCTTGTTGCCATTCTCAGGAGGATGCAATCCAGATGAAATCCAGCTGTATCTGTCCAGCACCATACTGATTATGTAGTGTCATCTGCTTCCTTCCAAACCATACTCTCCCTCTTTGCTTTCAAACTTTATCTGTCACAGTGGCAGATGCTCTTGTAACTACATATCTCAGCTTCCAAACTTTCTGGCACTTAGTTTCTTTGGCTTTCCTGTGAGCTACTGAATCTTTGGGACTGATTCTTCATTTCCATGACTTCCCACATAAATCGGTCATTACATAGCATGAGCACAGCCAGGCTTTCTTTTGCCTTTTCTCCAAACACCAAAGGAGTGCAGATCTTTTATAAACTCGTGGAAGTTGAACTCTGGATTGGAGAAAGAGCAAATGAATCAAAAATTCCCAATATGTTCATGTAATGGAAGGGCACCTCAGTGCAATCCCAATCAAGAGCCCCAGCTGCCTACAAGAAGAAAAAATTCACTTGACCATTTGAAGTGGCAAGATCCTTCCCTTTTTTCCAGTGTAAAATAAATGCTTGCTAGTATGTGGATGGTGTTAGTGAGATGTCCTGTGTGAAGATTTGTTTTCACTAAGAGTATGACTATACCACCCTGAGGAAGAGAAAGATTTCAAGTGGCCTTTCTCCACTTTGTTGGCAAGTCAGCCACTATCTCCCAGGATAACAGGAGTGCCTGATACACTGAGCAGATGAGCCTTGTGCTGTCTAAAGCAATTTTGCATATTCTTACCTCCACTGAGCTATCAATAACATCTTATGCAACGATCATGAAAAATAGGATGGCAGAACCCACAATTCTGAACATCAAGCAAATAGATGGTTTTATTTGGAGCAGCTTAATCATTTCTCTCCCTCTAGTTTCACGGGTTTTCTGGTTTTGCTCCACTCAGCAACTTTGCAGTAGAGAGGGGCCCTGAACTGCATGACCTTACAGAATTAGCTACCTGCACAATTCCAAATATAAACTGTTCTCTCTGCAGAGCGATCAAAGATACTTTCATTTTCATCAAAACTGAACATGTTAACTAAACCACCATGACAATCTCTGTACTACTGCAGTCAAATCTAAATGGCTGTTCAGTGATGCACAACCTCTTCTTTTAAATTCTGCCTGCTTTGTCTCTCTAACACAACCAGTTACAATAGTATTTTTCATTCTTTCCATGTCCCTTCCAACCACCTGCAGACAGAGCATGTGTTTCTCATGCAATCAGTTCATACTCTGTACCTGCCAATGTGGAGATGACCTGAAGTAAACAGATAAAACAACCCACCTGCTACCCAATTCCTGTACTGAATAAGCTTTAGGAAGGGTTTCAAGAGCTTAAGTATGTTGGCAATTGGGATTGCTGCCTTTGGAAGCATACAGAAATAAAACATCAGTAAGGATCATTCTGTGATCTGTTTTTTGTCTTTACTGGCCTAGATTTTCCAAGTCAGCATTTCAATTACCTTTACCTTAGAACTTCTCAGCACTTCACAATCAGGATCAAATTTGCTAATACTGCAGAAGCCAGCCCATAATTTAGCCCAGCAGTGCTCCATAACACAAGCCTGACATTGGATTAACTAGATTCATGTGAAGTAGCGAAAAACAGAAAAATGTCAGACACCATTCTAGCATAGCATCTGTCCTAACTGTGTCTTAAGTGAGTCACTTTGGGTAAATGGGAACTACCTTTAATTATCTTAAATCCTAATAGAAAGCCATTTTTGGAAATGCCCATCTGTTATTACACAGTGATGGTTTCCAGGGCTATTCAGATCCCTCTACCATTTTCATGTACCCAAGAAAATAATACTTTGTATATATTTTGCTAAGCTTTCAATATCTTCCTTTACTTATATCAATGCACAGATTATCTATATCTACATATACTGTTTCTCTGGGGATTTACATCTGCAGTTTAGCATTTCTCACTTTACAGAGAAAACTGAATAGAAAAGGACTATCTGACAATATAGGTGGTGCTGGACAGTATTACTCAGCTTTGTAATTATCTTATCTCTACCTGCACAGCCATAGTTTCAATCAAAAACCCCTTAGTCGCTTCCAGCCTTGCTGCAGATAATGTGGGCCAACAGATCACTTAATCTATACCTGTTCATCTGCAGAGATGGTAACAGAAGTACTAACTTCCCATGGATATCTTGCATCAGACTCATCTCAGAGTGGGCGAATTGCTGCTGCATGAAGCAGCAGCCAAAATGCAATTCCACCACAAGCCAGGTTTCCTTGAGAGAAGTTACAACTCAGAGTAGATGAAGCTCCTATCTAATTATTTTAATCACTTCTCCACATGCACTTACATCAAACACTGAGAGTTTGGTTTTCTCATTATGACTGTACAAGGAACAAAAAATCACAGCGTAGCCCTTTCTTCTTTCATGCAGTCCTGTAACTGTTGTCATAAGAGGCTTTGTTTTTCTCCATAGCACAATGGGAGGAAAACAAAGGCAGAAGGACACACAGGTGCGCTCTGACCACTCATTGCCCACTGTGTCTCAGGACAGAAGCACATTCAACCCTTCAACACTAACTGGAGGTTCCAATGTTTCACTATTTAATTGCCATTAAGATTTTTTCCACCCAAGGGATAAGCAACAAAGTAAGAAATCCTTAAGGAAAAAAATTTAAAAAGACAGCAGCAGCAACCCACTCTCCAACCTCAAGAGGACAAATACAGCTTCAACAAACTACCTTTTGGATACAGTTCTATTCAATAGCAAGGTAAAATTAACCAGAAGTATTTTGCCAAGGCTGTGACATATGTCAACTGCAAGCATTAGGACCGTAGCATATACCTAATTTATAGCTTTCACAGAGCATTTTCAGCTCTAATCATGCTTCTCTCACACTATTTAAGTATATTAAAAACAAACAAACAAACAAAAAGCCCTGTAATACATATTCCCTATTGCACATTTGCAAGCAAAGCATCTATGGTCTCATCCAGCATGACTCACGTTACAGAGCAAAAAGAGTAAGATGATTAAGTAGACTGGCTCACCCAGCCTGTTTTTACACATCAATAAATAACCTCAACACAGCAGAAATAGAGATGTGGTTTTCTCTTTGGAGTTAATTCAAACATTGGCTCTTCTTCAGACCTTCCACACTATGTAAAATAGAGCTGGGCAAATAATTCATTATGAATTATTCATTTAATTAATTTAATTTCTTCTGCTCACTAATTAACTATCTTGACTTTTCTGAATGTTTTCATTATCTGAAAATTATTTACTCAACAGTTTCTGTGAATAACTCCTTGCCTCTAGATTGTTCACAAGCAGATTACTGCAAGAAATATAAATTGTAAATTCAAGCTGTGTTGAATAGTTTTAATAGGACATACAAGTCACATGCCATTTTTCCTTACTGGGTATAAGAAAACACCCCAAAACCCAAACAAACCAATATAACACAACTATCTCCTGCAAACAAAACCATTTTAAGACTGAAATTTATTTGCCACAAAAATTCTTGAACCTACTAACTGCATAGAATGATTTTGTCTTCCTCTTTGACAAAACAGTAAATTAAGCATGTTAAATTAGAAATGTAAAACACAACTTGCATGCATCGACTCTTTAACCACTTGAGATTCCCCTACAAGTCTATGTCCTCTTCCAGGCTCAAACCTCCAACACGGCTCCCCAGTCTGAATTCAGATAAGGGAAGAATGGCAGTGCAATCCCTAGGAATAAATTCAAGAGGACGTCTGAGTTTCCTCTTTAGTCTCCACCCAAAGAGAAGGTCATTTACATGTCCAGTTTTAGCAGGCTGTAGGGAAGCTCTTACAGAGGCTACATTGTTCTTTTTCTGCTTCCTAGAGGAAACTGAGGTATTTATGGAGA
Source organism: Micropsitta finschii (assembly GCA_034783455.1). Lineage (NCBI taxonomy): Eukaryota > Metazoa > Chordata > Aves > Psittaciformes > Psittacidae > Micropsitta > Micropsitta finschii. The sequence goes on along the minus strand of JAVHNF010068612.1, from coordinate 28,535 downwards.
TAAACAAAACCACCATGCAGAGTACGTTTTTTGATTGACATCATACCTCAGCACTGGCTTCACTGTTTCCTTACTGTGGCACCCAGGCAGGTCATTAAGCCATCTGCTTTCCTAGCTACATACACAGGGATGGAAACATGTCCTTACCCTGCTTGGCTGATGCATAAAAGGGAATGATGGAATGGGAGACAACTACAACAAGCAACCAGAACATGGTCAACTGAAGTGAATGTGGCTGAGGAATCAACTATATACACAGAGGCAAGGTATATGAAAAGCCTTTCAGCTTTTCAACAGCTGGGCAAAGGAAATTTTTCCCATCACCATCTAACAGCAACAAAATCCCCCCCAAACCCCAAACCTACCTTGGACATACCTTTCTTCTTCTTGCAGCTGTTGTTGCTTGTAAATGGGAGTTGTTCACTTCCACTCTCTCTAGGGTGAGAGGAAAGGGAAAAGTTTAGATGACAAACAATAGGCTATCAGAGCCTAGAGTATTTCAAAGAGAAACACAAAACTACTGACAGCTACCTACTGTTTCTCAGAGGAGATGGCTGCAGACCATCTCATGTGGAAAGGAAGAGTGAGAAGCAGCTGTGATTGCTGTAATCATTACTTGCTGTGACCTGAGGGAACTATACTGCTGCCATCCGTTAAAGTTAGTTGGCAATTCTCCTGCCAATTTACAGCCATATCTGCTTCCCACCCACCCGAGGTGGAGGAATTGTGCTGTGGACATATCATCAGATGTGAACAATCAATCTTAGCAGAGCTCATGAGACACATGTGGTGTGAGTCATCAGTTAAAAGTTACAGATTTTCAACTGAGGTAACAGTTAACGAAGTATGTATAATATTCACATAAGAAACAGGCCAGATTTAGATGTATTCATCCACAAGAACCAATCTTTAACTAAGCCCTGGGCAGAGGATAAATTATTTTAAGTCCTAAAGTGTCAGTTTGACCTTTTCCTTCAACACATTAAAGACCCCATCCTCTACAACTGAAGACTTTATGAAACAGAAGGCTGTACACAGGGTTTGCCAAGCAGAACTCTTAACTTGCATTATAAATGAAAGTGCCTTTAAAAAACCCTTTCAGACAGTATATATTACTGGATAACAGATAAAATATGATTTCTGTTAAAATAATTTCTACTTCTCTCTTTCATCTAATATATTTCCAGCCAAATAATTTTAGTTAAAATTAGTGTCCTATAGCATTTTCGTTCGTGCAAAACAATTCTTCTGTAATACCACACAGACTTATATTGATTAATGTCCTTGAAGACTTTCTTAAATATTTAGAGGTGAACCTTCATTCTGCTCACAAAAACAATCTTATCTCATTTCTTGACTACTGGAATTCTTCTTATTAAGTCTGTAGCATACATGTTACAGCAAACAGATGAAACTCTTTGTGACAATATGCATAATGAGGAGGCCCCATTCCTTACAGAGAAGGCTAATTAATCATTAGGTGAGTGCTAGTAAATTTTCTGAATCACCAAGTTTCTGACAGACATGTTGTTAAGCTAGCAAAATGCCCACAGATGTTACTTGCCCATCAGAGGAGAACACATTCTCTTGAGGACCCTGAGCATCTTGTCATGGTTTACTTATTTATTTTTGAATGAAACAAAAAATTAGCAAACCCATGAAATGATTAACATATATGTGCAAGCACAAAATAATAGCATGACACCTATTAATAATTAAAACTAGTACTGGATTTTAAGATGCTAAAATAGAAATGTGAATTGCTTTCCATCAGCTTTGAAAGGGTACAATTAATAGATCTACTGCACTGTCTGCTTAATACTTAAGCTTAACTTGATTTAGAGAAAACTAACTCGAATTGCTTCACTTTCTCTCTACACCTTTTAGTACTTTGCTAGAGCTGTCTCCACACAAAAGCTCCATCACTACCTTCAGTAACCTGTATTATTTTCTTCCTCTGGATGTAAAAGCCAGAACCTTTGATACAGTTCTG
>JAVHNF010068609.1:25924-45987 GCA_034783455.1 Micropsitta finschii | reverse complement strand
TGGGTGGAATGGTTTAGTGTGAGGTGTCCCTGCCCATGGCAGGGGGGTTGGAACTGGATGATCTTAAGGTCCTTTCAGACCCTTGTTATGATTCTTGTTATTTCACCATTAAAAGTGACTTTTAAAGTAAGTTGGATGTTTAACATTTATTTTTATTTGCTTTGGGCTTTTGTTTTGATTCTTATTTTTTTGGGGGGAAGGGCTGGGGAGCTTGTTTTGGTTTGGTTTATTACAGTCTGCAAAGGAGACCAGAAGCTTACTTTCCTTATAAGGAAAAAAAAAAAAAAGAAAGAAAAAAGACCTTTTTATTAAATTTAATAATCGGAGAATCCCAGCCTGGTTTTTGTTGGAAGGGACCTTAAAGCTCATCCAGCTCCAACCCCTGCCACAGTCAGGGACCCCTTCCACTGGAGCAGCTTGCTCCAAGCCCCTGTGTCCAACCTGGCCTCGAACACTTAAACCTTCACACCTGGTTTATTCCTTGCACATGCTGGGAGATGCATTGAAGGGTGGAGATGGAGAAAATGGTGGCAAGTGGACCAAGCCATTTATACAGGAGAGAAACAAGGGCAGTACTTATCTGCTGAGGTTTCTGCAGTTCTGTTTTTCCTTCACTTCCTGCTCCAGCAGCTGAGGCAGTGCTGTAAAGGCTGCCTGACCCCTTTTCCTTTATCCCATGCAGAGCTTCTACAAGCTCCTGAGAGAAGAAAGGAGAACTTGGACCCGGGCTCCAGCCAGCTGATCCTCTCCTCTCACAGCACAGTCCTCACAGTGGCATTGTTCCTCCAAGAAACTCTGCAGCCCCCTCACCGCGAGGGCTTCCGGCAGCATCTCCTGCTGCACCTGGGCCCAGCCACACACCAGCATTCCCTGTGTCCCTGGGGATGGAGCTGCCCCTCTTCACACTCTGCTACCTACCGGGACTCCATTCTACTCTCATCTCCACCCCAGGAGATGGCAGCTGCTGCATGCCCAGTGCCCACAGAAGGACCCAGTGCCTCCTCCAGCACTTGCCCACAGGACAGAAGTGTTGGATGAACAGAGACTCTGGGGAGAGGAATCCCCTCTGATACAATGAAGGGATTTATGGTGACGCGAAAGGAAAAGGCAAATTGCCTTTTAGTTAAAAAAGCTCTGCAGTGAACATGCTGGTTCTTTTATCACAAGGCCAAATTATTTCAAGCAACATCTGGTTATTTGTTGTAATCAAAGTTATTTACTATGAGCAAGAGGAGAAAGAGAGAGGAACGCACAAAAGCGCATTGCCTAGGATGCTCCGCTCCATGGGTGGCTGCTCGGTACAGTCACTACACACCAGAGGACAAGCACGCAAACACAAACAGTGGCGTGGCATGGCATAACATGGCTAAAAGAAGTTAAAAGAGCCCCATTCCAGACCCCCAAGGCACACACACACACCCCAGTACCTATTTTCATCTGGGAAAGCCACCACAAATTCATCGTGCAGCTTCTGCAGCTGCAATAATACACCAGCCTTTGAGAACCAAATCCTCACAGTGGGCATGCTTTTGCTCCTACCGTTTCCAAACAAAAACCAAACATAGGGACTAAAAAAATCAGCCACATCTCCACTAATGAATGGCAGCATAAGAACACCAGCAATGATTTAAGTGAAAATCTTTCTGGTGCACTGAATTAGGCTTTTCCTGGAGTGGAGCAAGAACCTTTGTGCTTGAACAACTCACGCTCCTGTTAATCCATGGGCTGTGGGGAGAAGTGGCCTTTTTTCTGGTTTTAAACCTTACTCAGTTTTTCACTTGGTTTTCCATACCCTGTAATTGCCAAATACACTGCAAGAACCTGGTAGCACTTAAATGACTCATTCTGAAAGCAGAAGGTGCAGACTGAAGCATCAGCTTATCGCGCTACTTATCCTATACCACTGCGTACAGCTGGCTCCTCTGGGAGCAATCGCTCCCTTTTCCCTCTGCCCGCCCTGCTCTCTCCCACACCTGGCACGAGCATCCTTCAGAGCAAGAAACCCTCACCCTGCCTCTTTCCTGGGACAGGGCTGCAATGGTCTCGGCAGCACCACCACACATCCTCATGGGCTTTAAAAAGAAACCTCGCTGCAAAGGCAAAGGGAACAACACAAAGGGAGATGCAAAGCAGGTAACAGGAGATGCAAAGAGGACAAGCCACACAGAGAAGATACATTACAAGGAAGTACGTTACTCGAGACCATACATTCACCCGCAAAGAGGGGCTCCAGCTGCTCACCTTCTGGTCCCCAGGCTCTGTGGAAACTCTAGGAAAGGCAAATCCTGGTGCACCCCGAGGGGTGGAGAGACATCCCCCACCTCCTGTACACCTCTGGACAAAACACGTCTAAGAACCATACAATCCCAGCCTGGTTTGTGTTGGAAGGGGCCTTAAAGCTCATCCAGTTCCAAAACCCTGCCACAGGCAGGGACCCCTTCCACTGGAGCAGCTTGCTCCAAGCCCCTGTGTCCAACCTGGCCTTGAGCACTTCCAGGGATGGGGCAGCCACGTATTTCTTGTCTTCTCCTCATCCTAGGGATAGATGTAACTGGAGGGGTAAATAGGTTGGAATAAATTCACATCTTCTCAGATGACAGCCTTCACATTCAGCCTGAACCGACTTAGGGAAAAATCTGTGGGAGATCTGTAGAGTAGTAAAAGGCTTTTGTAAGTAATTACAGGCTTAAGGGAAGTTGTAGCACTGGATAGTGACAAGTGGTATTTATTCCATATTTTGTTCAATATTGTAAATTACACACTTATTAAAATGCCACCATGGGCAGAGACAGAGCTGCATAGAGCTTCTAAACCCTGGTCCCCAGGGACTTGGAGAACACCCTGGGGTCTGTGTGTGCAGAGGTGGGTACAGCCTCTGCTCGTCACCCTTCTCTGAGGGGGTATTCATGGTCCTCTCCAGGTCGCAGTGAGGAGGAGCTGTGTGTAAAGCCCAAGCAGGTAGCCAGCCATCCCCATTGCTTACAAAACCAGGCTCAGGTGTTGTGTTGCAGGGTGCTGGATGGCATCTGTACTTCTCTGGGTGAGATGGGCTCTTCTGCAGGGCAGATGTGCCATCAAGAGCAGACCCACGCAACCTGAGCATCACCGTTGATGTGTGGTTGTGTCTGACTGTAAAAGGAGAAGCTCTTGGGGCAGGGCTGAGGCCACAGTCTGGCTCAACATCGTGTATCTGCTTCTTTCCAAACTCACTTTAAGCTTCTAATTGTGCAGCGGGGGGGTGGTTTTGACTGTGGTGTTCTCTCGCCTTATGTGGGCTTGACCAATTTTATCAAAATAAAGGCCTAAAGGGGTAAAATAACGTTGACTGTTTTCTTCAGTGGCTTGACTGCGTTGTAGAAAGCATGGAGGGAAGCAGCTCCGTAGCGTAGAGGATGCGTACAGCGAGGAAAGGCGGCTTTGTGGTGGAGCAGCTCCACGTAGCAAGAGGTGAGGAGTGAGTTGAGTCTTGGGTGACGAGGAGATGCTGGTCACTGCATAGCGAGGCTGGAGACCTGCGTCTGAGCCTCCGTGCCCTGAGTTCTTCTGGAGACCCTGGCGAGGGTCGTCCCTTGGCCCTGCCCTGCAGGGCTCCTCTTCTCACAGGATCTAAACTCAAGCTCTTCCAGGACTCTGTGGTTCTGACGTTGCCTGAGCTGGGCAGTGCTCATGTTCTGTAGATGCCCCTGCTGTGGAGCTGCGCCAGGCTTTCGGTTCTGTCTGAGCACAGGTAACGAGACCAAAGAGAGCAGAGCAAGAGCAGGGGCCTGCCCCCGTTTTCTTTGCAGGTGCCGGTGCAGCCAGGCCAGCGAGGCAGGGACCAGCCCCAGCCCGGGGCTCCCGGTTGTCCCCAGGGGTTTGCATCCCTGGAGCAGCCGCAGCTCCGTCACTGCTCAGGTTTGAAGGCGGTTTTGGGAGCAGGGTGGTGGTGAGGAGCTGGCACCTCAGCATGGTCTGAGGGTCCGCATGGCGGGGGGAGGCTGGAGGAGGTGATGCCATTGCGGTGGCAGCTTTTCCCTACTCATCCTGACCCTGGCTGTCTCCTCCAGACCAGCCTGACCTCTTGCTTCAAGGTTCTCTCACCTTGTAACTGAATAGGAGGCAGGGAAGTGCCCGAACAGCGTTTGGTTTGCTTTCTCTTGGTTCTTTTCACTTCACATACTGCCCTTCAGTAGTGGCAGGAGCATGGAGCACGCGCTGTGCGTTGAGTATCTGCTGTCTGTTACCTGCTTGCTGGAGGCTCGCGGTGCCCGGTGTTGGTGTTCGCTGGGCACGAGGGTCTTGTTCTGTTGATTGTGCTTCAGTTCACTCCTTGCTCCAGCTTTAGGGCGATGCAGTTTGGGACAGAAAACCCATGCAGCAAGAGACGCATCCTTCGTTTCATCTGGCTTTGCACTGTTTCCCTGTGGTGGCTGCTGGTGTGCGCAGGCAGGAGCGATATCTAATGACAGGAGTTGTGGGGGCCCTGGGGGTCACGCTTTCCTGCTGTCCTCCTCTCTCCAGGTTTTAGGAAGCTGGGATCTACAGGCACACGTTAACGTGGTTTGTTCTGGAGCGTGGCCGTGCTGGTGTTCAAGTTGTTGCTGGTGCCAGTCTCGTTTGCTTGGGCTCAAAGGTGCAGACAGGAGGTTGAGGCGTTGCTGTGCTCGATGGGAGCAGGAGTCACCCCTTTCCCATCATCCTGACAGCTCGGTGTGCGGAAGGGACGGTGCTTGGAGCTGGCGTAAGGGTTCCTCCTCATTTAATAACGATGGCAGCTTTTGGGTTAGTCTGGACCTGAGCTTGAGCTTTGCTTTACCTGCAGCAGAAGCCCTGGGCTACCTTTGGAGGCAGGAACCTTGATCCAGATTAACGCAGGGAACGTGGACGGATGCGCTCTGGCTCTGATGGAAGCGGCTTTTGGTGGTCTGAAACCTGTTGGGTTTTGGTGTGTGATGGCTCAGGTCTCTGTTCCGGTGTGTGTGGGATGGGGCAGGTGAAGCTGTGCTGGGACCAGCGGGTGTGGAACAGGTTCTGTCTCCATGCTCCATCCTGCTTCTGAACCCCAGGAGCTTGGGGGGGCTCTGATCTCACCCCGATCTCGCCTCCCGCCTTCCATAGACTTTAGGGAATCCTTCAGTGGCTGCATTGGGATAACCAGAACCGAGGCTGCAGCAGCCACCCTCAGCCCTCCCCGCTCGTGTCTTGGAATTCACGTTCCTGCAGTGGGAGCTGGGTTTGAGCCTCGTAGGAACCCTTCACAAAGGGAGGAGGAGGCAGCGCTGCAGTAGTTGGTGCCTGTGCTGGAGAAGTCTCGGGAGTGGGAGGCCGGGGAGGCTCCCGGGGCTCTGGTCCTCAATGGAGCCCGTTGGGATCCTGCTTTTCCCACTGTGGAGCTGGGAACCCTCCCGGCCCAGCCGGGCTTTCCCAGGGCAGAGCCGCTCGCTGGCTGGGGGGGGTCTCGGAGCCGGGTTTGCCGCTCCCCTTGGGATGGGAGATGAGTGCAAGCCCTGCCTGGGTCCATCCCCCCGGCGGCTCTTCCCTCCCGTGGGCAGGAGGAGCTTTTCCCTCTCCATGCACTCCAGTTGTGACGGAGCGATGGGGCAGGGGAGCGCTGGGGCAGGTTCAGCTGATGGAGGAGGTTTGTGTTTGTGAGGGCTGGGTGAGGTCTTGGGCACGGCGATGGTCGGAGCTGGGTCCCTCAAAGAGCGAACTCCAAAGGGATTTGTCCAGGGAGGCAGCTCCGGGCTGCGGCTCTCCCGTGGCTCTGCTCCGCGCTGAAAGGTCCCTGTTTGTGCACCCCTCCAGGGCTGTGTTCCTGCCGTGGGAGCGGTGGCGCTCTCGGTATTCCCGTCTGGAATTCTACAGGCTTAAACTTGCGGCAGCGGAGTTGAATCCTGGTGTGCAAAGGGCGATTTTAATGCCACAGAGTCTGTGCCGTGTGTTGGGAAGAGTGAGCAGTGCCCGAATGGCCTCGCTCGTGAGCAGTGGCACAAGGCCCTGTTTGATGGGGAAGGATTAAGCTTGGCTCAGTTTGGGGTTTCTAAGGCGTTAAATGTAGGGAGGACACAAGGGGGAAGGTTCTGGCCTCGCAGAGTAGGTGCATATGGCAGGTAAATGATAACATTTATGGGGTGCCCATCACGGGGGCACCGGGCTTGCTTGAACCAACCTCCCTTTCCCCCCGGCATCCCGAACATTCCTGAGTGTTCCTGGCATGAGCATCGGCACCGTCAGAAGAGATCTGAGCGAACAGAGATAGCGACGGGTGTCGGGTCAGCAGCATCCAGCGCAGGGATGCGGACGTGGTGCTTCAGTGAGCTCTTGACTGAGAGAGGAGATCTCGAGGTTTTGTTCCGGGGAGGGATTAGGCCTTGGAGATGCTCCTGACGGTGCCGGAGCCCCAGTGTGAAGGATTCCCTGGCGCAGTGGGGATTAAACGTGTCCGTGCTCACGGAGGGCGAGTTTGATGTTACTGAAGCCCCGCAGAGCTGCTCCGGCCGCTCCTCTCCCAGACCGGCAGCTAAACCCCAGCCTTGTGCAGCTCATGGAGCTTTGGCAGCGCCGGTTGCTGCTGTTCAGAGCCAGGACAAAGGCTGAGCGCTTCCTGTGCCGAGGAGCTGCGGGTTCCCTCCCTGAGCTCTGCAATCCTCAGCTGCAGCACGGGAGCGCTGCAGCCGCTGTCCCTGCGGCAGGGGAGCTCTGTTTTATTGTGTTTTCCTCTGGGCGAAGTGGAAACTGGAGTCGGCTTTTAAGTGTTTGCGACCTGAGACGTGATGTGAAAAAGCAGCTCAACAAAATGTACATTCTTTTGGATCCTTTCTTTTTTTTTTCTCTCGTGTGAAGGCTTTCGTCTTTGTATCTTTGCATTATTTGTAAATGAAATGTAATAAAAGTTCAACCGGGTTTGTCCCTGACTGCTCAGCTTTTTCTTAGCTTCGTTTGTGGGTTGGTTGCTCTGCGGTGGTTCTCGGGGTGGAGATGTTGCTGTTGCAGTGCTCGTGAATTGAGTGCTGGGGGTCCCCCGGCAGTGCTGAAACCCAGCTCTGTGTGAGGAAACTGCTTGGGAGGATGCAGGGGCTGTGGCAAGGCTCGAGCTCGGAGCTGTCACCGGGAGCATCCCGAGTGCTGGTGTCTCTTGGGGCTGGTGCGGTGACAGTCTCAGCTTCACTGAGGTCTCGGCTCTGGGTTAGGGCTGCGTGGGGTGAGGAGAGTCCGAGGTGCAGGAGGTTTGAGTGGTGCTCGGCCTGGCCCGGTTCGCTTGTCCCAGACATGGGCTTTACCTGGGTGCAGCGTTCACCACAGGAGCTGCTGCCTTGGGTGGCTCATGGGGCTGAGCAGAGGGGCCATGACCAGGGCAGGACGTTACAAAGGCGGCTGGGTCAGAAGGGCCGAGTTGCTCCACTTGGGCAGCGGCTGCATCGCTCTCGAGTGGAATGAATCTGCTCTGGACCCTGGTTTGTGCTCGTCTGGGGAAGGTTCCTCTGCACTGAGGTGGGGGGGTGCTGGAGAACCTGTGCTTTGTGTGAAGCGTAACTGGAGCGAGTGCGCGGGACGCTGCTGGGAGCAGTGCCAGTGCGGGGTTGTTCCTTCCTGCGCCTGGCTTGGAACCATCTCTGGCCAGATCCGCTTGGGAATTGGGTTCTTAGGAGCTCACACCATGTCCCTTCCGATCTGAGAGCCCTTTCGAGGAGATGGAAGGTGTGCTCGCACCCTGCTTGTTTGGGAACGCGTAACGGGAGCAGCATGGCTACTGTACGGGATGGATACTTCAGCCTTGCTCCCGAGTGGAACTTGTGCTGAGCTTGCAGAACTGCACTGCTGTGTTCCACAGGAGCTAGGAGCAAGTGTCAGTGTAACCAACCTGAACCCCTTACCTGATGTGCTTTTATTGGCTCTTGAGGCAGCCTGGAATGCTGCTCCTGGTTACCCAGGAGATACTGGGGATTACACTGGTGCAGGACTGAAGCCTTCCCTGCTTAGCAGCTTGGGAAACCCTGGGTCTGCTCTTCCCAGCTCAAACAAGCACCCATGACACCAATGGCTGCAGCACTCCCTGATCCAGCTGTGGCAGTCCCAGCCCCTGGTGCCGTAAGACAGCTCCCACCTGAAGCTTTCATTTCAAGCTAACCCCCAGCACAAGGCCCAGGCAGGAGAGTCCGAGCAGAGGGAGGATCTCGCAGGAGAACGTGGCCCCGTGCATGTACTGAGAACTGAGAACTCGGCTGCCGAGGGTCTCTCTTACACATCTGGATTAGAACAGTTTCAGAGGAGGAAAAAGCGACAGGCACATGACAAAGAAGAAGTCTAGTATTTATTATCCAACATTCCCGGTATTTATTATCCATCATTCCCAGTATTTATTATCCATCATTCCTGGTATTTATTATCCATCATTCCCAGTATTTATTATCCAACATTCCCGGTATTTATTATCCAACATTCCCAGTATTTATTATCCATCATTCCTGGTATTTATTATCCAACATTCCAGAACAAAGACACTCTCCTTAAAGTGCTTTTTTTTTTAACATTTTGTGAGCAACTTGTACATGGGCTGCTCCCTGTGTCCTTTTCAGACCTGTGCTGGGGTTGCTTGAAAAGGAAAACATTCACACTCGAGAGCCTTTGAGTAGGGAAAACATCCCTGGGAATCACCCACACGAGACTGACTCAATTCCAGCTACAGCAAGCAGCTTCTCAGCACATCCACGGTGTGTTGAGAGCTCGTGTTTACAGCAGCTCGGGCTCTGTTCACAGTCGCTGTCTACACCATGGCCGTGCCAGCAGGGTTTGGAGCGTGTAAGACAGCTGCTGTGGTAGGAGAGATGCTGTGTGATGCCGCAGGGGTGCGTTACTTACAGTTCCTCATAGGGGCTACAGGAGCGCTAGTGGGGCAGCTGAGCAGGGGCTGAAAGCAAGGCTGGCTGGACACATCTTGACATCAGGACTTAGTCTTGCTGAACTCGGAATGTTTCATAGTCTTCTGGGATGGTGTCTGAGCAGGACGAGATGGAAGCAAATACAGATTAGAAGTAGAACCAGGAGGGAAAAATGGGCTCAGGTGCTGCGGGCCCTCCCGCTGCAGGCAGGGACGAGTGACCCCAGAGCAAACGAGTGTCCCGAAAGTTAAATGGCAGAAATCCCTGTTTGTGCTCTTTGAAACTCACCGTTGCAGCGGTAACGCAGGTTTGACCAAATGATGTTCTCTTGGGAGAAGCAGAAGACTCCCAGGCGGCCTCCTCGCATGGTTGTGTCAAGGACAACTCCAGTGTCTGCTACTACCTCCGGTCCTTCATAGAAACGAGCTCTAGGAGAGAACAAGCACGCGTAGGACACAAACATGAGACTGAGGCACCCACGTAGAGACAGTTCCTCAAGCAGACGCTCCCTCCTCTTTCCCTCCGCACTGCACTGGAGATGCTGCTTCTGGGTGTTAAAAGTGCTCCTCAGGCGTGCAGAGGCAGTTGTAAACCCCCACCTGATGTAGCCGACCTGGGGCCGGTGTTGCAGGAACCAGCGGTAGGAGGTCTTGTCCTTCCAGCCGGAGTTGCGAGGGTCCTTCCACAGCAGCTTCACCTGGTCTGTGGTGTCTCCCGTGTGCCACAGGGAATTGCGGAGATACTCCCCTGGGCCTGTCTTAGACTTCACTGCCTGAGACCGAGAAGAGACTGGTAAGAGGTGGGGATAAAGAACTGATTGGCTGGAGCTGCATGGGTGCGAGCAGCACGGCTGAGAAAGAGGCCACAAATCCGCTAGGGAATTCTTTATCAGTGGCTGCTTTACCTTCAGTTGAATTCCAGGTTCTGCTACTGCTCGGAAGGGGTTTGCCTGCCAGTATGTCTGCTCCATCTGCTTCCACATGACCACATAAAAGCTGGAACTGTCCTGGTAGCCGAATATGAAACCAGCGTAATCGTCATCTGTGGCAGTGTTGACATGGAATGTGCCCTCGAAGTCCACTCCATTGAATGCCGTGTAACCTGGAATTGGTGAGAAAACAAAGATTCTGTGTTCTGAGACAAAACGGAGATCCATTTGATTCCAGATCCGGATGGGAGAGATGGGTTTTGCTAAGCTGAAGCCTGTGATACTGCAGGAAGGATTCCCCCAGGAGGCGGATGGAGCATTAGGTACTTGTAAAGCTGCACCAGGAGCAGGCAGTTACTGAGTGGTAACTTTCCCACTAGGACAAAAGGAAGAGCCTCACCTACGGCCAGGCCGGGATCACTGTTCATGGTCTGGACAATTTCCATGCCCTGAAAAAGAGGAATGTTGACTCATCAGAACAGTTTCAAATGCACCAGCATGACCCCGGTTCAGTGCTCAGAGGAAAGATACCCCCGGGGTGAGGCTCCAGCATCAGGATGTGAAGCCTGCGGAGTCTGCTAAGGAAAACTGCACCCACTTTGGTACAGGCCTGTCCCCCCCACCCCAGCCTGTTCTGGAGCAGTGCCTACCTGGTTGAGGACAATCCAGTTGGGGTCAATCTGCGCATCGCCCTCAGGGTCCAATACAACTGTCTGGAAAGCCCTGAAGTCCGTTAGGGTCACCTCTGCGTTCTCTGGGCACACATCAATCCTGTCAATCACCATGTCTCTGTCAAAGTCATCTTCACAGAGGTTTCCCACACCATCACCTGAGAGCACGAGAGAAGAAAAGGAGTAACAAGCGTTCATTAATCAATCCTACCCCTAACACCCGAGTTTTACTCCAATAGCTGTTGGATAGTGCAGTTTAAGGTTGCCATGTGCAAGGTTAAGAGGTGTTCAGAGCACTGGTACATGTTAAGTCACTTGCAAAGAAACCCCGAGGCTTCTGTTGCTTGCAGAGATGCTGTGAGCAGAAGAGGCACCTCAAATTGTTGTCACTGCTGGAAGAGAACTTGTGCCAGATACAATCCTGATGTTAGGGGTTTGGGAGATCTGAATGACATAGGACTGTCCCAAGTCAGTACTGAGAAGATCTGAATTCCTGGCTATCTCTAGAGACCAAACTGGTAGGGATTAGCCACCAGGAACAGAAGAGCGCAGGCAGAGCTTAGGTGCATCCATTTCCCCTTACCATCCGAGTCTTCTTGGCCAGGGTTAGGGACAAGCCGACAGTTGTCAGGGCCTGGAGGTCTCTCATCTGGAATCCCGTCATCATCATCATCATCATCACATTCATCTCCCAGCCCATCATTGTCTGTGTCCACCTGGGAGCTGTTGGGCACTGATGGGCAGTTATCCCGTGAGTCTTGGTGGCCATCCCCATCGCTGGTGGAGGAAATCACAGGTAAAGCTCATCCATTTTAAAAGAAGCAGGTAACACCGTTCTAGGAGCTGGGGTCCTCAACAAGAACAGCACAAGGTGGGGGAGTTTTGCCTCTTAGCTACACCACCAACAGAGCAGGAATGTCCCTGCTGGAGTGTCCGCACAGGTCTGGGGCTGGTAGGTAAGGACGAGCAGGCCAGCACGGGCCGTGCTTGCACTGACATCATCTTCTGAGGTGTGAAGAGAACTCCACCTCCCTTAACCTCTTTTTCTCAGGTAAGACCAAGCCAGGCTGACAGGGAATTGCCTTTTTCTCCCTCCATCCTCAAGGTTCCATGCAAACCCAGTACAATCTTTGCAGCAAGATCTCACCTGTCCTGGTTGGTGTCGCAGACGTCTCCCACCAGATCATGGTCGGTATCTTTCTGGTAAAATAAAGCAATAATAAGTGAAACTTTCCACAGATCAAGAGGTGGATTAAGCAGTCAAGAAACCAAAGAGAGCGGTCAGCTCAGTGCCATGGCTGTTCTGACTGAAACCAGAGCTGACAACAGTGGGAGAGTTCCTGCAGGATTTCCATGTGGCCCTGATTGATTCAGGCAGTGCTGTTTCTAACCACAGATGAACAGGGTAGGAAGAGAGGAGGCCAGAGTGCAGCGGTTCCTCTCTTGACTTCCTCTTGCACACACCAGGACGTTTGACCTCGAGGGGCTGCACTTTTGTACTGTGGGATTTGCAAGTGGTGCTCGGTGAGTTCCCAGGTTTGTGCACCTCAGACAAGTGATGCCAGCACCATCCAGGACTGCAGAATGGGGACTTCCTCACCTGGTCTGGGTTACTGACTGTGGGGCAGCTGTCACACATGTCTCCTACTCCATCACCATCGGCATCTTTCTGATCAGGGTTAGGAACTCTTTTACAGTTGTCCATGGGGTTTTTGATCCCTGTAAAACAAGCAAAGTGGACCCATCAAGGCAAGAGGCCTGTCAGGCTCTATGCAGCAAGACCTTTTTTGGATGTAAGAGGTGGCAAAAATTGAGACAGCTGAAGTCATGTAATAAAGCAACTGGTTTACACAATTTCAGTTACATCCTGGCAGTGTTGGAGGATGAAGAGATCGGCAGCAACTGATCTTAAAACACTCCAGGCAGCATCATGTTGGATGTCTGAGCATGCTGCTGCACATGGACCTGAGAGGAAATGTCCCAAACTGTGTTCCTTAGAGGAAGTTAAGGAACTGAAGAATGTGGCTCCAAACCAGCATCACATCTGTACAGGAGTGAGGAGCCAGGAGGATGAAGTTGAAGCTGTCTGTGGTCCCCTAAACCATGACAGAGGCTTTCCCTCTTAAGCACATATCTGTATAACTGGAAAATAAGTCAAGGTTAATCTTGGCCATTTGACCTGGAAGGTTTAGACAGGGCCTTTTCAAGGACAGGAACAATCTAATTGCAACCTGAATGACTTCACTTCCTGCTTCTCTTCATCTACCTACTACAGCAGCAAATCATGCAGGATGCAGCCAGACCCAAACAGTGCTAGATGCAGAAATACTCTGTAAATAAGAATGTGTGCCTGAGGCCAGCGCAGTTGTGATTTCTGGCTTTTGAAAGCAGGCTTTGTGTAAATACAGCAGCATCAGTGCCCACACTGCTTCTAAAGTCATTTAATGTTTTTTCACCCCAGAAGACAGCCCTGATACAAACTGCCTTGAGCTGGTAGCTGCCAACAATCTGGCTATTCCTGCACTTCTTCCTACATTTAAATTACATCACCAAGTAGTGTCCTTATCTGGCCTGAGATCACCTTTCTTGCCTAAGTCTTGCCTAAGTTTGATGTGATTGTGCACGATAAGAGTGCTAATAAAAAGTTGTTAGCACCATCCTGATGAGAGATAGTTAAACCCTGCAAGAGCTGAACTGTGAAGGATGTTGGCTTGATTTGGCAGCTAAAAAGCTGAGCTGTGCTTCATCCTACCAGAAGTTAGTTCTGCTCCTGTAGATCTCAAGCCTCTGAAGGCTGGCACTTGCTCTGAGGCTCTCTAGCTGTGTGCTGCACAGCTTTCTGGGCCTTACATGAGTATATATGCACCTCTCTGAGGATGCTCTCCTGCTGCTCTTACCATCTCCATCCATGTCATCGTCACACTCATCTCCCTTCCCATCACCATCAATGTCCTTCTGATCGTTGTTCTTCACTTGGCGACAGTTGTCACAGGCGTCACCGAAGTTGTCCTTGTCCATGTTGCGCTGGTCCGTGTTGCGCGTGTACACGCAGTTGTCCTGCGGGAGACAGGGATGGGCTGAAGGGGAACGTGTGGCTCTGAGCATGCTACTGAGGAGTCACGGATACTTGGCCAAGTGAGAGAGAGAGAGGAGTGAAGGCAATGGCTATGCAAGGCCTTTGGCTACATTTAGGTATGGCAGAGCCTAAGCATTAGAATTCAAACCTCAGCATTTAATATCCCGTCTCCATCAGCATCATCATCACAAGCATCTCCAATTCCATCCCTGTCAGCATCCTCTTGGCCGGAGTTGGGGACAGTCATGCAGTTATCCTGCAAGGAAAGCAACAAAGGGCTTGTTAGGAATCCCAGGTCTGAAGGATGAGCAGGGTCTCACATCAGAACGGCACAGTTCTGGTCAGGCATTCCTCTGGTGCCCTGTTATCAGCTACACGAGACAACCGCATCGTACCTTGCGGCACTTTTTGTCTGAGCAGCGTTGCTTCTCATCAGGGACTCCATCAATGTCCGTGTCCTTCCCGCACACGTAGCCATTCCCTGCCCACCCCACGAGGCACTGGAAGACAGCATATGAACAGAATGAGGCTGGCAGCGAGTCCCCTGATGGCCATATGCCTCCAAAATGGAAGGCTTCACACAAGAACCAGCTGCAAACATTGCAAATCCAGGTACACAGTGCTCTACAGGAAAAATATTGTCTGGAATAAGCATTTATGCTGTAAACAGCACTTTACATAGCTCAGATACAAGCTCTCAGCTTGTTCTCGAGATTACAAAGACAGATGCAGCAGCATCTTGGCTCCTGCAGGTTGCTGCAGGGTGCTTCTCCCTGCTCAGCTGTGTGTAATGTTCCATGACTGACAAACTTGCAGCACTTCAGGCAAAGGCAAAAACCAAAGCCCAAGACCTGAGGTACCTGGAGCAGGCCACGTCTCCAGGGAGCACTGGAAGCGACACTGCAGCAGCTTAGGTGTTACAGGGGAGCAGGTCGGTGTCGGGAAGGCTCTCCAGGAGAGGGCAGTGGCAGACCCAGCAGAGCAAGCACAGTGCAAGGGAAGGCGGAATGAGCAGACGCTGCTGGCAGGGAGGTTTGAATCTCACCGCGCAGGAGAGGGACCCGTCGCGCTCCACGATGCATTCTGCTTTCTCATGGCACGGGCTGATCTCTCCATTAGGGCAGCGTCTCACTGACTGACTCTTGCAGCCACTCACTTGGTCCCCAACAAAGCCAGGTTTACAAGCCCCGCACTTGTAGGATCCCTGCAAGGAAGAGCAATAGGGAGTTAATGAGCCCTGGCAAGCCTTTGCTGTAACCTTCCTCAGCAGCTGATTTCCACAGCTAACAGAGGCCCCAAAGCCTGGGGAAGAGACCCACATGAGTCTTGCAGTAGTACTGACCCGTGTGTTGATGCAGATGGAGTTGGGGACACAGTTCCTCGCAGCGCCCGTCTCACATTCATTGATGTCAGTACAAACCTGCCCAGGAAGAACAAAACAAACATTCACTTCACCCTTGAGCAGATCCCCCATCAGATTACAGAACTAGTGCATCACTAGATGCAGAAGCAAAGCCTCTGACACACCTTACTAGGACCCACAGCTCAGTTTTCCTTCAAACTGGAAGCAGATCCCAGCAATATTCCTGACCCCAGGTGAGCTGCTCACCCTTGACAGTCACCAGACATTTTAGCCTGGCAAAACAGCTTAGCTCTGAGCTGAGCTGGCAGAGTATCTATCTCCTTACTGTAAAAGGATAGAAGCGGGTCAAAGGAACAAGAAGGTCAAAGGCTGCATCCTGTGACCAGCTAGCAGCTCTCTAAATAACACAAGCCACATGCCATTCCTGCTTATAAACCATAAGGTTTTATTGTTGTTTTTACTTTAGCCTGTCTACAGCTGTTGGGGAAGCAGAGGGGGAGTAGCTGCATGAGCCCTTTGTATCCTACCATGAAGGATTCCCTGGGCTGGCTTCACAGCCCCAGAGGTGTCAGAGACATAACGTTCTGTCCAGCATAGACTGAGCTGTAAGTAAGGTCTTGGAGTGGAGGCTGCTTCACTGCTGATGTGCCAGGACATCCTTGGCAAGTCTCTCCTCTCACTGCATCAGTCTTTCCACCAACACAATGCAGCCACCTTGCATGTCCCTCCCATTTCTTTGAAGCCCCCAAGACTTTTGAATTACACTTACAGAGAAGAAAGAATTAATGGCTTCTGAGGGAGACAGAAACGTTTCTGGACCTTACCTGTTTGTTGGCTCTCGCATAGGCCAGTCCAACCCCTTCGACCATCTGGCCGGTGAAGCCAGGAGGGCAGGGATCACAGCGGAAGCCAGGGCTGGTGTTAATGCACTGGACCTTCGGGAAGCAGGGGTTTGCGTTGCACTGCAAACAAAAGAGGTGGTGCAGAGCTGTGAGGCAGGCCCACAGCTCTCCCTCAGAGCCAGCTGTGAAGCCAGCTCTCAGAACAGGCCTCGCTGGCTGAGAGCCACCTATTGTACTTTTCTTTTTAAAGAATAAACCAAAAATGCATAGAAGTTCCTGGCTTTCCTTGCAAGTGGAAAATGCAGCTTCCCCAGCCCCGTTGTTCCCCCAAGTTCCAGTAATGTGCAGACAAGTAAAACAAATCAACTTTCAGGACTAATTCTTCTTTGGTGACATCAATTGCCCAGGCAAAGGGCTGGCTTCACTTCACACTTTCCTTCCTGGCAGTCTCTGAATCCAGAGAACTGGATAATTTCTTACACTGGTTTTGACAGACAAGACCAGTTGTTTGTTTACTACCCTGGGAAGAAATTGTCTTCCAAAATTGCTATTATTGTTTCATTTTCTCCAATACTTTGTTATTTTCACTGAATTCTTATGCTCTGTACTGGCAGACACATTAACAGAGTGGTTCCCACGGTTTTGTGACCGACAGATTATCATCACTCTTATTGACCCTTTTCAGCAGGTTTTAAACTGAAACACTGTAAAGGTGATAGAGCTTTGCAAGACACTTGCAGTTGCTTGGTGGCCTAATCAGAGAGTGTAGGACTGGGATTTGGGAACCACACAACTAAGGAGTCTTACGTACACACAAAATTAACGGTTGAGTGAAGCTCTGCACAGACATGGAGAGAAAACTTGATGGAATGCCACACTTCCTAAAAAAAACAAACAGTATCTGCCCAGCAAGGTTTGATTTAAAGGCAGAAGTACAGCATTAAGAGTAGAGTGGTAAGAATTATTGTAGAAAGGACTATTTGGGAAGCGTTTGATTCTATTCCACACATAATAAATCTTATCTCTAACAACTCATCAGCCATCAGCTCAAAAGATCATAAGACCAAAAGGGACTGTTCTGGGCTTCCAAACTCACCCTCCTGTGTGGTACAAACCAAAAGATTTATTTTGTTGGAGCCTATGTATCTTTTTGAAAGAAATCCCTAGCTGGATATAAACCCACCATGGAACAGAGCTCAAGGGAGGGTGAGACACAGATTCCCTTCCCACGAAATGATGTTTCTGTTGAACTGCAGCTCCGAGGGGATTTGCAAGACTTTTCTTTATAAACCACAAACCAAACCTGCAACACTCCAAGCCAAGTGAGTCAGGTTTGTACCCTCCAGCCTGTCCCACTGGGGGTTTTTACCTCATTGATGTCTGTGCAGTGGGTGCCATTGCCTGAATAACCCGGGGGACAGGGTCCGCAGCGGAAGCCAGTGCCTGTCTCGGTGCAGGCCACGCCAGGGAAGCAGGAGTTTGGAAGGCATCTGTTAAACTGTGTCACGGTGATGACAGGGCCTGTGGCCTCGGTGTGCATGCCTGGAGGACAAGAGGAATGTTAGAACAGAGCTGTCACCGCCAGGGACTAGCATCAGGTGGCCCCACTGTCTCAGAAGGGATCAGTGTGCTTCACACACAGGACAATTCCCCACGTCCTTTCTGAGCTAGAGCACTTGTAGCTGTTTTGTAAATGGAAAAAAATGAAGCCAGAAGCAGCAGTTTGACAAATTCCTGCCGTGAGGCAAACAAATCATTATGAAAGTAAGAGTTCTTCATTTATGCCGGGTTATCTACATCAAACTACAACTGCATCATTTTATTAGTCTTTTTAATTTCCTGCCGTTAAGATCAGAAAAAGTAGCTTTCTTGCATAGCATAGTGGTACTATGTATGCAGTTTTTATTGCTTTCAGCTTGGCCTAATCTCAGGCTAACTGGCTAAATCTGGAGCATTTCTTTTGCTGCCAGTTCCTTTGTTGCCAGTCTGCAGTACTTCTGGGAACAGTCAAAAGGTGTGGGAATGTGCTATTTATTCTTTGGGAAATCGTATGACATTTTCATTTTATTTTATTGATACAGAACAAACTGAGCTAGTATTGGAAATCTAGCCATGGAGAAATGTCAATCAATAAGTCCGTAACACTTTATTAGATGGAAGCTTAACTGGTAGCATTAGCTGTAGTGTTATATAAATGCCTTAAATAGCACCTGCCAAGAGTGCACAAATAAAGTCTGGTTTCAGACTTAAAAATATATTCAAGTGCCACAGTGACTTCTTTGTGAACATGGTGGAAATACTAATATGTAGTAGGGACAGGTAAAATTATTCAGAAATTACTAAGGAACTGGCATATTGTGGCTGCTCTATATTATATCAAGCCTGTTCATTTCATTCAGACCCTACCTTGCCTCCTGTTGCCTCTCAAGGTATGTTTGGATTGTGACTGCGAGGGGCATGAACAACCTTTGTGTATTCATGGGCATTTAATATGTAATACAGTTCCCGCAACAGTGGAGCTTCAGTCTCAGACTGGGATTTCTAGATGGTACCATAATGCAGACAAAATAATGCATGAAGATGTGCACTGTTCCAGCCTAGTTAGAGCTGTATCAATAAAGGAAAGAAAATGCTGTATGATATTCCAGAGAATAAATACCACATCCCTATGAAACTTTCTGGCTACCCACAGAATCACCAAAGAATAGGATCAGAGAAAATGCCAGCAAGATAAATGATCCAGCTCTAGCCAATAGCTGATGTGTATGTGTGTACACACACTTATAAAATGTTTTCAAACTGATTATATAGTTTTGTGAAATGAACAATTTCAGAGAAAAAAAAAATCATTGGAATAGTCAGTTTTCTCATTACTCAAAGGATATAATTTTTAAGCATCTCTATATTAAACTGGGAATTTAGAAGGGAGGGTTTGGGGTCTTTTTATCTAGCTGTGAGACGCTTGTGTATATTTCGTAAAACAATAGGACTGTAGCTCATCACTACTGTACCTTCTAAATGGCATGTTACAGGCTAAATGTTTTTATATTATTTTACATTTGGAAAGAGATGGAGAATTTAGAGGTCAATCTCCTCCTTTCCTTCATCCTGTGAAATGCCTCCTGCTGACTTTTCTAAATATAGGAGGAGGTGGTATAGGAAGCCAGCCAAAGCACGGGTCAATCTCATGGGAGCTGTAGATAAAATTTCTATATGCACCTCAGTCACTTAGTAATCTAAGCCTTGTTGAAAGCTAATGGGACTTGAAAGCACTTTGAAAATTTCATTTTGTGAAGGCCAATTTTCACATAGAGCAATGCACAGGCAGCGAGGCTTGCTGACTGGCTAGCTCAGAGAAGGTAGGATTTAGTTTGTGCTTGAAAATCAGCTGATTACTATTCACTGTGCTGTCTCTTGGCTGATAATGAGAGAAAGTTCTGTTTTCTCTGAGCAAAGGATACAGTAGAGAGCCTCTGTGTGCTAGTAGCTGCACTGGGCAGGATTTGTCCCAATAAAGCATTTCAGCTTGCTTTATAAGCAGTGTTTTCCTGAGATGTCAAGTTAACAAGATTCAGTCAGATCTGTGTCTTATTGACAATCCATCTAAGATGAGGAAATAATGAAAAACACATTTTAAATTCATAGCTCAGTTCTGATTAACTCACTTGAGTGTAGCTGAGATGACTTGCTGTGGAATAGTGTTACTGCATACTGTTTTCTGGTTTTTTGCATTGTAAGGTGGTTATCATTGAAAAAGGACAGAAAAGAAATGGTGGATTGGCTACAACTCAAATATAGATTCTGCATATAATTGATATGCACAGTATATTTTGAAGCCTGGGTTTAAACTAATGTTAGGAGAAACATTTTTTGTTTGTTTCTGAAGTTCTGGTAGACTTCTTGCTTACAAAATGGTGACATTTCTTACCTGACTCTGAATTAATTACTGCCTCTTCAAAGAAGTGGCTCCTCTCTGCACCATCTGTGAATCTACTACCACGGAGGAGTCAGTTAAAATAAGGTTTAAAACTCAGGGGGAGGTTTTTTCCATACCTCACATAAGAGTAGCCATAGCCTCAGGCTTTCTTGCTTGGGCTGCCTCCTGGCTTAACATACTTACAGGGAACAAACTTCTACAGAACTTTATCCACAGCTTGCTTTGTTTGCATTTTTCCAAGGCAAGAGAGATTTTCAAGGAAGTCTTATCAGGAAAGCCAGCATAGCTCTCTAATTACAGTATAGCTCTGCTAAAGACTACATAATAATTAATATTTGTAAGGCTAAAATTAGAAAGTGCTTTTCAAATGCCATCACAGTCAACACTA